>PVHP010007021.1:0-58188 GCA_004024765.1 Zapus hudsonius | reverse complement strand
AGTCTAACGACCTGGGTTCAATTCCCCAGTATCCACACAAAGCCAGATGCATAAAGTGGTGCACACATCTGGAGTTTGTTTGCAGCGGCTGGAGGCCCTGGCACACTCATTCTGTCTTTTCTCTCTGCTTGCAAATAAATAAAAATACTAAAAAGAGAGCAAGGAGAGAGAGAGAGAGAGAGAGAGAGAGAGAGAGAGAGAGAGAGAGAGAGAGAGAGAAGGAGGGCCTTCTCTCCTAGAAACTTCATATGTAAGACAGGAAAGGGGAGCTAGCTGTGGACTAGGTTTCAGCTTGTTAGCAGTAATGCATTTACTAATACACTTGGCACGTCAAATTTTAATTGAAACCAATTTGAGAGAATAGTGAGATTTAGAAATCCATCTTGTACCATCCTTACTCCAGCAAAAATACTAGTAGACTAGAATAATTGAGCTTTGAATTGTTCCTGACTTTCCTTTGTCATTGAAGAAAGTCCGGAGGCCATCACTCTGAAGCAGCACTACACAGCACTTCCTTTCTTCCAGACTATCAGCCTCTATCTACCAAAGATAGATTTCTGTGACTTAGTGCACTGGCGTACTCTGGGATCATGCTAAGTGAGCTCTCCAGTTTGCCTATAGTATTCAGTATCTAGTTACAGTGTGTTGCCATAGTAAAGTTCTCTAAAAAGATGAAATTTCTTTAAAAAATTTATTTGCGAGGAGGAGGAGAAGGAAGAGAGAGAGAAAGAGAAAGAATGAATGAATCAGTATGCCAAGGGCCTCCTGCCATTGCAAATGAACACATACACTATTTTATGTGGGCACTGGGGAGTTGAGCCCAGGCCATCAGACTTTGTAAGCAAGTACCTTTAAGCACTGAGTCATTTCCCCAGGCCTAATTTTTATATTTCCTTTGGTATCTTTCGGTATAGAGGGTGTACATGAAAGCTACCCTGTCAAACAGAGTAGCAGCGTGTACAGTGGGTTTTGGACCCAGAATAGTGCTCCCTGCAGCCCTGTTGTGAAGAGGTCCATTACATTTATTTGTTGCTAGATCAACCCAGCTACTTGAAGCTGGAAATATATTTTTAAAAAATATTTTATGTATTCATTTGAGAGAGAATGAGAGAAAGGGGCAGAGAGAGAGAGAGAGAGAGAGAGAGAGAGAGAGAGAGAGAGAGAGAGAGAGAGAGAGAGAGAGAGAATGGGCACACCAGGGCCTCCAGCCACTGCAAACAAACTCGAGACACATGCGTGACTTTGTGCATCTGGCTTTACATGAGTACTGGGGAATTGAACTTGGGTCCTACTGCTAGGCAGGCAAATACCTTAACCACTAGCCATCTCTCCAGCTCTGGAAATACTTTTAATATCTGTGGTCAGAAATCTACCTTCCAAGGGTCTTTATTCTTATATAAAAGACAAAAAGAATTAACTTATATAAATTTTGCTTAAGTAAGTTACATTAATTATGACTTTTTTCTGCTGCCTTAAAACCCTGAAAATTTATATGTCAATGTGAAAACCTGACCAACAGATTTGGGTTATCATAACTTTTCCCTCTGTGTTTTTCCTTAAGTGTTTGAATTACAAAGTGGCATAATGTACCTAAGTTTGTTTTGTCAGATTTAAAGTGGAGAGGACTTAGATCAGTGAATTTTAGGGCTAGAGAGATGGCTCAGTGGGTTAGGTACTTGCCCACAAAGTCTAAGGACCTGATTTCTATTCCCCAGTACCCATGTAAAGTCAGATGCGCAAAGTGGCACATGCATCTGGAGTTTGTCTATAGTGGCTAGAGGCCCTGGTACACCTATTTTTTTCTGTCACTCTTCTATCTCTTTCTGCTTGCAAATAAATAATATTAAAAAATAAAAAAACAAACCCCCAAAATAATGGATACAGAGCATGAGACAAATCTTTTTTAAAAAAAAGTTGAATAAAAAAAGATGAATTTTACTTCCAACATGTAAAAAGCTAGGTACATGAATGTATGTATAGGAATGCTAGTTTTTAATACCATTTTCATGGGTGTAACTTTCACTTTCTTAACTGAAATTAGGTTCCTGTTTGGACAGGCTGGTGTGCTTTTGTAGTGTCTGACATCTTCACCTAATTCTGCATGTTTACTTTCCTACCTCTTCATTCAGTGCTTTCACAAAGAATTGGAAAAAAAATGTGTTTTTTAAAACCACATGCATCATCTTAATCTTGGCAGAGTATTCTAAAATTATTTGACCATTTGGTGGCTTTGTTTGCATTTTAGCCATGATGAAGATGAGATTCGGCCTGTGCAACAGCAGGACCTGTATCGGGCAATCGAAAAGATGAAGAAATCAAAGGATGCAGCATTTCAAAATGTCTTAACCCATGTCTGTTTAGATTAAGAGTAAAGCCCATTTGTACAGTTCAGTCATCTAGTTTGCTGTGGGCTCTTCTCTGTGAGTGAAGGAGTGCTCTTGAAACCGAGGGGTGCCATGCTCTGAACCCTAAGTTACTAAAGCACAGCTGTTATCTAAACTGTACCACTTGTCAGAAGTCATGAGGAGGAACAGTTGAGTCCTGCCTGAGTATAGGCACTTGTGTTTGACCTCTTTAGCCATATGTTGTTTTAGCCTTATAGGATCTAAGCTGGTCTTAAAAGTAATACATGCTCTTTAGTGAGAAATGGGATGTGGTAGGTGCTGGTTCCTAGACATGTGAGTATGTGTGTTGAGTGTGTATGTATGTGTGTGTATGTATTAAAATGTATATATCCACAATTTTTTTATTGACATTCTGTAGATATGTTTGAATACAGAAGCTTTCTTTCCCCTTTTTTAACCCCAAGTACGGAATCTGAAAGTACCAAAATAGTATAAAGCAAAACTAAGATTCAAGATGGTATGCAACAGGTACAGTGGCTGTCATGTATTTTACCCTTTAAGTTGAACATTTCTGTTTTCAGTTGGTTGAGCCAGCCACGTCTGCATATATCCACGTGGCTCAGCGCTAGTGGTTGTCAAGATAATCAGGTACTTGTTCACTGATCAGCACTGAGGGGTTGGTTGTCAGCAGACTATGATTGTCATAGGTTTCACTTCCTGCTAGTATGTTGAATAGGCATTTTTAAAAAGTTTTGAACTTAGGTACATTAAGGTGGATTGAAAGTCTTTTGAAAAAATGGGCTTGAGAAACCTCAGTACCCTTTAATACATGCATCTTTCTTTTAATGTAACAGTTCAGTTGTAACCATGGTTTTTAAATGTTATTTAAGTTATGTGTTCTTTAATTATGTTCATTTAATTTGGCCACCAAAAATGAAATGATCGTTTACATAACTAGTTACTATTAGATGTGCTAAAAATACTTATTTTATAACTATAATTTAGAAAATTATCCTAGCATATTATAAATTATATACAATTTACACATCAAACTTTTTTGTTCAAAGTTCCAGTAACCAGAATTCTGTCACGGGCACTTGAACACACAGCATGAGAAAAATGGCACAACACAATCTCAGTGCCTTCTGAATATCAGAAAGATTAAATTATGTTGAAGATGCTTCTGTTTTATTTATTTCTGTGGAAACTAGATCTTCATGAGTTTCTGGATAAATTTCTCTGATAATGTGCCTCATAAGGACTTGACTGAATGTTCTCTACATTCATTCGTGGTGGGTAGAGATCGCAGGAAAATACTTGGGATGACAGCGAGCAAGTTGTGAGATGATGGAGATGGCAGGAGAAATGCATCCCATTTTTAATAAGTATATTAGGATTTGATAATTTAAAATAAAGGAGTCCCTTCATTGATTCTTTTCTCTACTTAATACTTGGATCTTTATTCAGCTACTTTATAATTTTTGAGCTTTTGTTTGTAAAACTTGTGTCTAGACAGTTTTTATGGAGATTTCACATTTGTTGCATACATTTTAGTATCAAATTACTGTTTTAATACGAATTTCAGTAATTTGGTTTCAACCTGATGGCATGTTGATCAGAAGTAAGTGATGTATACCTCCCTATGTCTTTCCATCTTCTATTAAATTCAGATTATCCAGGTATAGCATTGAATCTATCTGATTTTAATCATCACATGAAGTCAAAGAAATAGACTAACACCAGCAACTATGACTCAGGCATGTCAAGGCACTAAGGGGTTGACTCTGTGTTGTGCGGTTTCCATTCTGCTTTAGACATAGTTGTAGTCAGGGCTTAGGTTCTAACATATTTCACTTTCGGTGCCCAGTAGCTAAGCCTGCCAGCCTGGGTTCAATTCCCCAGCTACCCACATAAAGCCCGATACAGATGCAAACACCTGGAGTTCAGTTTGTAGTAGCAAGAGACCTTGGTGCCTCCTACATGTACATATACACACATACACATGTACAAGTTTTTTTTTTTTTTTTTTTTTAAAGTACTGGCTCTGGAACCAGACTTCCTACTAAATAACTGTATGCCCTCAGAGTGGCTGCGTTTTTGCTTGCTTGTTTATGGCTGGGTCTTGGTATATTGTCCAGGCTGGCCTCAAACTCCTAGATCAAGCAATCTGTTTGTCTCAGCCTCCTAAGTAGCAGAGACTATAGGTGTGCACTACTGTGCTTGGCTAGTTGCTTTTTTGAGCCATGGTTTCTCTTCTGTGACGTGGGTTAACAGTGACACCTTCCTTAGAAGGCAGCACAGTGCCTGGCATAGAGCTATTGCCCCAAGGTTAACTTCCATAGTATGCTATTACTTGTACACACTTTTAATGCCTTGCTGACACAACTCAGCCTGTCTCTTATTAAGGGGTTTTAAGCCAGCTTTTATTAATTGTAACACAAATTTTCTAAAACACTTAATGGTGTCCTATATTTCAAGGTTTTAAAAAATATTTTTATTTGTTTGCAAATAGAAGAGACAGACAGAATGGGAGCGTCAGGGCCTCCAACCACTGCAAATAAAATCCAGATTCATGGGCCATTTAGTGCATCTGGCTTTATGTGAGTACTGGGAAATCGAACCCAGGTCATTAGACTTTGCAGGCAAGCGCCTTAACCTCTGAGCCATCTCTGTACCCCTCAAATTTTTTAATACAACAAATTTTTCAAATCATGAAGAGCCAGGTATTCAGATTCCCATGGCCCAATCACAGTGGGAAGCAGACTCTCCTTCCAAATGGCATCTTGAAAGGGGAAACTGCAGACAAGGTGATGACCAGCAAAGCAGCTCACGAGCATTAAGGGTAGCGGCTGCCCCTGAGGCAAGCTCCACATCAGGAATGGGGCAGCTAGCCAGACCGCTGGCCCCTCTCCTCGTTGAATACATTTACAGTAAATACGGGGCTGGGTTGTAGCTTGGTTGACAGACTGCTTGCTGCCTGGCAAGTCGGAAGCTCTGGGTTTGGTCTCTAGTGCTACATAAACTGATCTCTAGTACTGCATAAACTGCGGTGGTGCACACTAGCAATTCCAGCACTCCCAGGTGGAGGAAAGGACCAGAAGTTTAAAGCCATTTTTGGTTACATAGCAAGTTAGAGGCCAACCTGGGACACAGGAAATCCTGTCAAAAAAAAAAAAAGACTGAAGAATAGCCATGGTTGAGTAGCCAAATACATTATTGGCCCAAAGAGACAACTAGGCTTGCCTTTCTCAATTTGCAGTGGGCCACTGGATGCAGATGTGTGGGGGTGCCCTGCTAATGGAGGCCTCATGGGATCCATTTCCCAGGGAACAGCTTTCTTGAGAGACTCCCAGGCTTTAGTGCCAAGAAGACTCTTGGGGCCACTGTTAACAGGTGGGGGTAGGGTAATCTTTGGGAGGCAGAAGGGAGCTAAGCAGCAGGTCCCAGGTTAACTGAAGGAAACGCACAACCTTACTAGTATGGCCTCCAGTGTCCCTTCCCTCTACAATATTGGTTCAGAGTAGAGCTTACCTGGCCTTTTATCAAAGTAGTCCTGTGTCCAAAGCTCCCCATTAAGAGGGACATGAACAGAAACCCAATCAGACACACTGTGTCCCTGAAAAGGCACCTTAAAGAACTGAACCCAGCAGGTGGGCAAACTCCTGGCCTGGCTTCAGTTGGTGCTGACACCAGGCTTGGTGGCCTACTTACTCCCAAAGACCAATCTGAACTGAGGAGAGCTGGCGGCAAGCTCTGTGACAGCCAGGGATGAACTGGCTCCCTTCAGTCTTTCCTCCAAAAGTGGATCTGCCCAGTTCGTCCTAGGAGCAGCTTTTGCAAGCCTCACTTGCCCTGAGACAAACTGGCAAGCTGACCTGTAGGCATGAACGGATCCTGTTTAGGTTTGGAGAGGGGAGGATTGGCTCCTCTGTAGAAAACTGCACCGTGGCAAGCAGGGTTCTGATGACAGCAGGGACACTGCCAAGCCACCCTAGATCTTGGTCACAGGTTACACTCCAAGAACTAGGGGTGTGGGCCCAGGAGCTTCCTCCACACACACAAAAAAAAACATGGAGATACGGAGAACAGAAAGGGTTCTTGGGACTCCATAGAAAAGTTTGGCTGGGTCTAAGGATAGACCACTGAGGCAAGGCTCTCAGGAAAGGTGCCTCATCGTTAGGGTGGACCTGGACCTGAAGCCACACCTGAGCTCCCTCCTGGTTGGCACCTGGAGCCCTCTTCCTATTGGCTGTGGCACAGGAAATGGCGCTAGAGAGGAACCCTCAACCTCCATCTATGTCATCCCTGTCACCTCTCGGCCTGCACTCTGGAGACTGAAAAGACTGATTTGTGTGTTGTTTCTCTGAAAGCCTCGTCAGATGATGTCCCCTCCCAACCCCTACTCTTGGTAGACTGTCCTAGGGAGACAGCAACACACTTTTCCACCCCAAGTAGGGCTCAGATGGCAGACAAAAGTACAATTGCACAAATACCAGTTCAGCAAACCATGAGTATTGGGGTTACTTACAGAGCGGAGAAGAGACCCCTAAGCAGCCACTTGGATGAGGCTCCTCACTCCTCAGTGTTGGAGTGAGGCTGGCAGAGCATGGGGACCCCAGAGCCGCTACACCACTGAGGAGTCTCACCCCCATCCTCAATGATGACTTCCCTGTGGCCGCTTCGAGGAGCTCCTTGTCCCTCCCTGTCCAGGAGTATGGAGACCCCAGAGCAGCACTTCAGTGGGGCTCCCTATGCCTGGATCACCCCCAACATGCTCTGTCAGCCTGGGGCGCGGGCAGGGCTGCTTACAGAGCAAGCGTGGAGCTCACAGTGCCTTGACCTCTGTATACTCTCCCTAAGGCCTGCGGGCACAGGGTCACCTGGCATCTCAGGTGGGGGGGGGTCTGAGGACCCTCCCCACACCCTTCTCATGGTTGTCTCAGCTGCTGCTTTTGATAAAGGTTGGCAACTGTTGCTCAGTGCTTTCTCTTTCCTTTCCCAGCTCAAACCCACTTCCCCAGTGTTCCCAACTGCTGTTTAAACATCTGTATGGACCATAATTACCGCTATTTGGCATCTGTAATTATGAGTTTGATGCTAGATAAAGATGAACTTGATCCCTGACTATAAAAATGACAGCTGCATATCATTAGCAGGCATTTTGTACCAGAAATATGTTATTCGTGGACAGAGGTTTTTTTTTTTTTTTTTTCAGGATAAGAAAAATCAATTAGGTGGCTGGGAAGTGGCATAGTGGTTAAAGGTACTTGCTTGCAAAGCCTGCCAGCACGGGTTCAGATCCTCAACCAAGCACATCAAGCCAGATGGTCATAACAAGAGAACCTGGTACACACATCAACACACATGCAAATATATATTTAAAAAACACGTTTGTGTTTTCTAGGCAGTTTCTTTCACTATCCCAGGCTGATCTGGAACTCACTTTATAGCCTCAGACTGGCCTTGAACTCTCTGCGACCCTCCTACCTCAGCCTTCTGAGTGCTGGGATTAAAGGCATGCACCACCATGCCCAGTTTAGAACAAATTTTTTGTTTTGTTTTGTTTTTCGAGGTAGGGTCTCCCTCTAGGCTGACCTGGAATTCACTATGTAGTCTCAGGGTGGCCTTGAACTCATGGTGATCCTCCTACCTCTGCCTCCCAAGTGCTGGGATTAAAGGCATGTGCCGACTCTAGAACAAATTTTTAAAAGAAGACTGGGTATATTTATAATTTTCCTTCTTACCCTTACTTAATATCAGAATATTGAATGGCGTTCCAATAAGCTGAGGTATAGCCTTCTTGGCTAAAACCCAGCACTAAACAAACTGCAGGCCTCAGGTAAAGCTGGAGCTAACAAATCTTCATAGGCTTTCCTAATTACATTTTCTCACAGATAGAGCTCCCGGAGGATTTCAGAAGTTGGAGCTCCATATGTGTACAGGGGAAACTTCTTAGTGTTCGAGAAACCATGTCCAAGAGGACTTAACAATTGCCCTAAGGATGACCAGCATGTCTATTAGAAATCACGGAACCCTGATGTAAAGGTCATGCTGGGCTCCTAGTAACGCTAGTGCAGATGTTCTACTGCTCATGTCCAGTCTCAGTGCCGTTACTACAATCTTGATGGGAGTAACTTTTTGTGGTTAATAATTGTAGTTATAAACCTGCTCGAGAATAATTAGTTGTTTTGAGGCAAGTCTCACTTTAGCCCCAGGCTCACCTGGACCTCACACTGTGGCTCAGGCTGGCATTGAGATCTCCAGCCTCAGCCTCCCATGTGCTGGGATTACAGGTGTGTGTTACCACTCCTGGATGAGATTTTATTTTTATTAATTCTGTATTTGAAGTAAGTCCCAGTGAATGTTAGTGCTGGGTGTGGAATGTATCCAGGACACAGGTTTATAAACTACAACAGTTAGGTTCCTGTTGGCTTTTGAGACAGCGTCACTGCAGCCTAGGCTGTTCTGGAACTTCATATTCTCCTGCTTCAGTTTCCCCAGTACTGCCACTTCCAGCCTGACAACTCAGTTTCAAAACAAAAGCCAAGCCAGGCGTGGTGGTGCACGCCTTTAATCCCAGCACTTGGAAGGCAGAGGTAGGAGAATCGCTGTGAGTTCAAGGCCAGCCTGAGACTCCAGTGAATTCCAGGTCAGCCTGGGCTAGAGTGAGACCCTACCTTGAAAAACCAAAAAAAAAAAAAAAAAAAAGCCGAAACAAAATAGTAACTGACATGCAAATTTAGAACTGAGGAACTGAGAAGTAGTGTTCTGAAGGCGCACAGATGGCAGGAATTACAAGAATGAGCAAGCCGTGAGAGATGGCTCAGTGTAAGGCACTTGCTGCAAAGCCTAGTGACCTGAGTACAATTCCCCAGTGCCCATCTAAGGCCAGACGCACAAAGCAGTGCATGCATCTGCAGTTTGTTTGCAGTTGCTGGAGGCCCTGGTATATCCATTCTCTCTCTCTCTCTCTCTCTCTCTCTCTCTCTCTCTCTCTCTCTCTCTCTCTCTGTGTGTGTGTGTGTGTGTGTGTGTGTGTGTTTCTGCATGCAAATAATTTTTTTAAAAAAGAATGATCAAGACACTTAAGTAGGGGATAGCTGTATCTCCAGTAAGCAGAGTCTATTGGCAGGCATATCTAGTCCAGTCATAAAGTTAGACAGCCTACTAATTAGGATTCTTTTGGCAGCAGGCAACTGTAGATAATCTAGGAAATGAATTTCTTTGGAGGTTATGGGAGTGGGGGCATGAGATCAAAGGGAAGCCACAGAACCAAACTTTAGAAACTTAGCTACAGAAGGGTTTTAATTTTAACTGTGACTGCTCGAGGCTTGCTTCATTCCTGCCCTGGATTTTATGAGCTCTTCAAATTGTCCATTCAAGAAAGAAGGAAGCTGTGGGAACTCCTTGGGTTAGTTTGAAATCAAGGATGAGGATTTATTGAAAGTCGAGACTAAATGCAAGAGGAGCGTGGTCATTCGTGCCAGAGAAGTATTATGGGGGAGAATACTACACACACGCACACACAGTGGCCAGTGGTTAAGCTGATCACATGAAGCCTTGGATACTTGCTCAATGAGAGGCATTATGACGAATGGGCATGTGGGCTGTGGAGCAACGTGGGATTTTTGAGGACAGACCAGCAGGGACTGCCAGGGCGTCCTATTAAGTTCTTACCTTGGAACTCTGTCTAGGTAATTCATTCATTTATTCATTTGCACACAAGAGAGGGAGAGAGAGTTGAGAATTATGGGCGTGCCAGGGCCTTTTCCAGCTGCAAACTCCAAAATACATTCACCACATTTTTTTTTTCCTTTTTTCAGCTTTACTTGAGTGATGGGGAATTAAACAGCAGACTTTATAAGCAAGTGCCTTTAACTTAACCGAGTCATGACTCCAACTTCTAAAATTTTATTTATTTTTTCCCAATTTAGGGTCTCACTGTATGTAGCCCAGGCTGACCTGGATTTCTTTCTGTAGCTCCAGGCTGGCCTCAAACTAATAGCAATCCTCCTACCTGAGCCTTCTGAGTTTTTTTTTTTTTCCAAGATAGGGTCTCACTTTAGCCCAGGCTGACCTGGAATTCACTATGTAGTCTCAGGCTGGCCTCAAACTCACACCAGGGCCCTTTGCCACTGCAAATAAACTCCAGACACATGCCACTTTGTGCATCTGGCTTTATGTGGTACTGGGGAATTGAACCTGATCAGCAGGCTTTGCAAGTGAGTGCTCTTAACTGTTGAGCCTCAGCCTGACTTTTTAATTTGTAATTTTAAAATTTTGTACCAGGTAGTGACTATAAGAACCGTGGATAATAAAATATAATACTGGTTTTTATTTTATTGAGACAAGCCCTTCCCTATGACAAGTGAGGGGCTGACCAAGCCTGTTCCTCCAAGGTTAGTTGCACTGGACCTGAGTTGGGTGTTGACTGGTACCCAGGCATCTACAGCCTTTTGATCTTGTTTTGAGCTGGAAGGGGGTTGGGGCTGCAGCTTCGGCTGTTTGTGGGTCTCCTTTGTTTTCAGTTGGAAGAAAGTTGTACAATCTGTCACCTTGAGTACACACAGGAGACTAGCCTGTCACAGGACACCTCTTGTCAGGCTCTTGTCAAAATGCAAGGGAAGGGAATTTTAGCCCCGCAGATTGTTTTCCTGGGTGGCATTTCTAGAGTCCATGGATCCCAACAACACATGGTGAATTCTCATCCCTGTAAGGCCTGTCCATTTAGGGCAGGCCTACACCTCTGTGCTGCGTCCACACCTAGGAGTCCACTCCCAGCACGATGTCCTGCCAAGACAAGGCCATGCTTACTGCTGAAAGGCTTAATTCTCTGAAAGAATTCATGAGGAATTTTCAAATCCACTCATAAGAAAGTGTCTATAGTCAATTCTTTTTTTAAAAAAAATATTTTTATAGTCAGTTCTTTAATCTGTGCCTATTTACAGCTGATGCAAACCTAATGCACTCCAGGCTGCCACACTTTAGACATAAGAATTGTGGTCCTAGCTGGTGTCCCTGTAGTTTGCTGCCCATGAGAAGAACATAGAAGGGGCAGGCGAGGAAGCAACAAATGTACTGTTCTCAAGGAACCAACATTTGTTCCTTCTTTAATAATTTTAAAATTTATTTTCAAGCAGAGAGAGAGAGAGAGAGAGAGAGAGAGCGCAGCAGCAGCAGCAGGGCCTTCAGTCACTGTAAACAAATTCCAGGTGCATGTGCCACTTTGCACATCCGGCTTTACGTGGGTACTTGGGTACTAGGGAACCAAACCCAGGCAATTAGGCTTTGTAGGCAAGCGTCTTAACCACAAAGCCATCTCTCCAGCCCAATTTGTGCCTTCTTACAGGGCAGATGTGTTGGGAAGAATTGCTGTGGACCAGTTAATGTGAATGGGAGACCTGCCCATCTGGCAAAATGATTCATGTGTCTGCACTCCCTGAACAGTCTGACCCACACCCTCAGCACCCCTGTACCTTCTGTCATTCACACACACATTTCCTGTTCTGCTCACTGACACTGGGAGCCACTAAGTACCAAGCCACTATCTAGAGACAAAATAGAGAGGCCACAATTGCAGCTTTGAGTTGGCTATTATAGCAGTAATATTTGGGGTGAAGATCAGTGTCAAAGACTGCACAAAGCAGGTAGGACAGAAGTGAATGGGACTCCAGAAGAAACAGCTGGGTTGTGTGTTCACGTTCTGAAGAGCAAAGCTGGCCCAGGCTCTTGTTCCTCGGGCACATAAATGCAGCAGCTGCTGAAGTCAGTGGAGGTGTGGGGAGGCATGGCAATCCTTCTGAGCCTGCTGCTGCAAGCCCAGGGCACCGAGATCTGCTCCCTAAGAACCAAGGAGCACAGGTGTAGCTGCATCCCAGTCTGCCCTGCTGAGGAACACTGGCAAAGCCCCCAAGCGACCCAGTCACCTCTGAAAAAGTAAGTACAGGGCAAGAGCAGGAAATGACGTGAGGAAGAGCTCACAGGACTTTAATCAGGGTCCTGGGCAGAATTGCTGTCTCTCTCCAACTGTACAATGTCAAAGCCCGCACCACAGCACAGACACGTAGAAACTCAGTTTTTTTTTTAGAAATTTATTAAAATAAGAACAAGCATTAGTTGAACGCTGAAATAGTTGTTCGCACTAAGTGTAGTACTAGAGCAAAAAAGCAGTTTAAAATGTTTTTAAAATCATAAAATATATTTGATAAGGCACTACAATCCTGTCATGTTTTCAATAAATAAGATTTTTTAAAAAGGCAGTAGTGAGTACCTCTGAGTAGATAAGTACAGGCGCTATACTGGTAAAAGACGAACTCTGCTGTGGCCATTGGATGTAGCTTACACTCAAAAGAACTTTAAAAAAAAATGACAGTTTAAAAAAAATCACAGTGTTTTCTTTCCAGTTTGGGTCTCTTCCAGAGAGATCTGTCTAAAAGGTGCTTTTTCTACATATATTCCTTAACGACAATGAATCGTGCATCAAGTATAAAAAATTATCTCTCAGGAAACAAAGCAATCAGATGTCTCAGAACATCTGAGAAATTTGTGTATTTCAATTGCAGTGACATCATCAGAGCTTGGAAAACTCTGGACCTTTCAAGTCCCCAAGAAGACTCTGTTAGCCCTCTGATCAAGGAGTGTTAAGTAGCAAAAAAAAAAAAAAATCAGAGCGGCTCCTGTGTTGTCTGGTATAGAAGGAACAAAGTGGGGATTGAGCACAGTCTGGACCACCCACACGTTTGTGTCTGTTAAGGTGCTCAGCAGCTCTGAGCATGCACTAGGCCTGTTCTCCACTGGGATGAAGTTAGGATTTACTGTCTTCTACCAGTGCTAACGCCTCACTGCTCTATCTAATGTGCAAGCATTTTTGACTACGGCTGCTGCCGCAGCAAAGAAGGAACACATAGCCAGATGGCTTCATCCACGTCACCCTCAGTAGACATTCTGAGAGTCAAAGCATCTCGAGTTAACAGTCACCATCCAACTGGAGTGACTATTCATAGAAGGCCATTAGACATCCTCTCTAGGAGACCAATTTCGTGGTGGAAGTAAATTGCGGAGATGGCAAAGATTTCACATTTTCACAATCTCGTTTCTCCAGACACATCTTCAACAGGACATTGAGCAGTAAGGCTGTCTGGTCAGGAGGCCAAGGATTAGCAAGAATCCTGTGAATCACCGCTCATGGTGAGGATTTTCTGTTCCATCCTGGCAGCTGTACAGAGGAACTGTTCATCTGATAGAGCATAACTGGTATGGGATATTGGGGTTACAATTTTGGGAAATTAAGGTGGGACGTATGCTTCCATTTATTATTATTTTTTCTGTTTTTTTTTTTTTTTTTGAGGTAGAGTCTTTAACCCAGGCTGACCTCAAACTCACAGGGATCCTTCTACCTCAGCCTCTCGAGTGCTGGGATTAAAGGTGTGCACCACCATACTAGGCATGCTTCCATTTTTGACAAATCAATTAGATCTGTGGTCAGAGTTTAAGGAATCTGGGTCGTAGCTGTTCAAATGAAGCAGAAAAAACAACTGGCTTCATTCTGAAATGTTTAACAATGATATTGTTTTCACCTGGTAAGATTTAATCTCCAGTTTGACTTTAATATATTTAATATGGCTTATATATACAATAAAGTTTTCTTTAAATTATAAGCACAATTTTTACCTCATTACCAAATACCACCTTCAAAATCAGTCACTGAGAAGCAATTGGACAGAAAGCATATAAATCACAAAAATAGGAATGGCCATCAAAGAGCACTTGAGAAAGAAGCAAGCCAGAAGGCATTCAGTTGATCTTCTCCAGGGACCTGTAATAATCTGTCAACACTTTCCATGCTTTGGGGGCCATGAAGCCGTCTGGGGGATTTGCTCCTTCCCGGGCCAGCTTCCTCATGCGAGTTCCTGAGATGAAGTCGAAATCGTTGTGCCTGTCACGATGTAAACGACAGAGAATTCAGTGCAGGCCGATACAGTCAGCCTTAGAGATTCCTGGGATCAGGGCTGGCTCAGTGTTAAGGCGTTTGCCTGCAAAACCCGAGTCTGATGCCACAGTACCCACGTAAAGCCAGATGCATGAAGAGGCTCATGCATCTGGAGTTCCTTTGCAGTAGCTAGAGGCCCTGGTGTGCCCATTCTCTCTCTTCCTCTTTCTCTCCTTACAAATAAGTAAATAAATAATGAGAACAAGCAAAGATTCTTGGGATTAAATTATGGGCTTTCAGACCCACATTTTTTTGCCCACTTCTAAGTCTTCTGAAACTTACAGAAGAAAAGGGAAGAAAGGACAGTTAGCCAGTATTTCCTGCACACTGGCTGTGTGTGTGTGTGTGTGTGTGTGTGTGTGTGTGTGTGTGTGTGTACACATGTATAAGCATGGGTGCACATATGTGTAGGCCAGAGAACAACTTTTGGGGTATCAGTCCTTGCCACAGCTTTCAAGCTTGTAGAAATTCTGTTTCTGCCTTCCATCTCACTGTCAGTGGGCTGGGATTTCAGAAGCCCACCGTGGCTTCTGGCTTTTTCTATGGGGTCAGCAGATAAAACTCAGGCATCAAGCTTACACAGCCATCCACTCAGCCATCTCTCCAAAACCCCATGGAAAGTGTTTTGAGGCCAGAAACTGTGTACGATGTCTCTGCTTGCTTCTGTGAGCTCTCTGCATAGGAATGTATGTGCACCATAAATGCTCACCAAAGTCTCCCTGCATTACATCCTAAAAGCTCGAGTTGTTCACTGCATGCTCAAAGGATATATGTTAAAGGAACAATATTTTGATGTGTTCTTATAGCCCAGGCTGCCTCCAGACTTGCTACATAGCTAAGGATAACCTGAAATTCCTGCTATGCCTGCCTCCACCTCCCAAGAGCTGGGGTTATAGGAATGTGTCACCAAGTCCAGCTCAAGAACAATTTTTGTGTGTGTGGTGCTGAAGATCAAGTGTAGGGCTCTGTACATGCTAGGCAAGTGTTCTACTCATAAGCAAATCCTCAGGCCAGGGAGAAATATATATATGGAACATGTACTACACACAAAGGTCTGTGCTACAACCTTGGATCTTATCAAGGGACTCAATCCAATTTGGGGGCATGTGGACTAGAGATTTCTCCGAAGGGTTTGCCTTACCATGTGAACACAACACTGGTTACCTGTTCCTCTTGAAACCTACCTTGCTGGATCATAGAAGTCCATGGCCTTTTTGGTTTTATCATAAGCAGCCACTCGGAATGGTATGATTTCCACAGAGGTGAGGCCAGGGGCCATGCTCAAGACCTTGCCCCCATGGGTGGGTTCATATAGGTCCTTCTTGGTGTCAGGGTGGGGCATTCCTGCAGGATCCCTGCCCACAATGTAGAAATTGGCCCCTGCTATCATCCGGCACCTGCAGTGCCACTGCACCTGGAAAAGAGCACCAGAGACCATGATGTCATCCCAGGGAACATGGTCATGATGTCATCCCAGGAACATGACCATGATGTCATCCCAGGGACATGACCATGATGTCATCCCAGGGACATGACCATGATGTCATCCCAGGGAACATTACCATGACGTCATCCCAGGAAACATGACCATGACGTCATCCCAGGGACATGACCATAACATCATCCCAGGAACATAACTATGACGTCATCCCAGGGAACAAGACCATGACTTGAATATGACATGACCATTGGAGAATCCTTAACCCTGCTTTAAAGGAATTCAGTGAGGTATAGAAAGTCAAGCTTGGTTGCACTGCATAGGATGAGAGCTTTAAAGATGTGACTAGTGGGCATCCTTCTCTTAGCACTGGGGGTTGTGTTTCCTCATCTCTTGAGATGAAACTGGCAGACCCAGAACATTCAGATCTTACTGTTGGATGGAATGGTGTGGATCCTATCTTCTTAATACCTCCCTTGAAAATAAATAAAAATAAAAATAAATTTAAAACTCAGTCTGGCCAGGCATGGTGGGCCTGCCTTTAATCCCAACACTTGGGAAACTGAGGTAGGAGGACTTTCATGAGCTTGAGGTCAGCCTGAGCTAGAATGAAAACCTGCTTCTACATTAGCTCTCTGCTACCCAGACACAGGGTTCACAGAAAGGAGCCCCACACAGCCGCCCGAGCTACAGGAAAAGAGAAGGCAGGGTCAAAACACACTTAAGAAAGCCTGAAGGCAGTGAGAACCATGGACAGCCCAATTCCACTAACAAGCCATGTGATGGCTGACATCCTGGAAGGAGATGAACCACCCCTGGCCTATCACATAGGGCCCAAATGAAACCTATGAGAAAGTGAGGAGATAAGCAAGAGACCTGTCACCACAGCAAGTCAGATAACCCAGGAAAGGTCAATGGAGACAGACACCAATGATACCCAACACAACCCAAAGCAGAAGTCCAGAGAAACTTACTATCTCACAAATAAAGCAGACTTAAAACTCACCCACCATGACTCAGGGATCTGAGTGGAAGAGGGGGTGGAAAGAATATAAGAGCCATCGTGGTGGAGAATATCCAGAGACATGGCTACCCTCAGCAACAACACACAAAGTGGGGAGGGGAACCTGGCTGCCTCCTGTGCTATTCATAACCCCCTACTCCATGGGCTGATCCAGTATGCACACCGAGGAGGGACCCCAGTGGGTAGGGGACAGGGAGGAGGGAAATGGGGGTACTGTCACAAGATTTGCTCATACAATGTATCTAATTATTGATTAAAAATAAAGATATTAAAAGGGAAGTGGAACTGACTATCCAAAGTCCAAAAAATAATTAACTATTAATTAAAACTTCAGTTTAATTCATTACAAACTAAAAATTCAGTTTGGGCATTCAGAAGGATTGAAACCCAATTCACTGTACTGTTGTGGAACACAGTGGGACAAAGAAAATATAGGCTCACTGTGTTATGATGAAAGGAAGACATCACCTTTGTTTTTTTTAATTTGCAAACATAGAGAAATAAAAGAGAGACAGACAGATAGAATGAGCCTCCTGCTGCTGCAAACATACTCCAGATGCATGCTCCTCTTTGTGCATCTGGCTTTACGTGGGTATTGGGGAATCAAACTCAGGGTCATTAGGCTTTTCAGGCAAGTGCCTTAACTGCTGAGCCATCTCTCCAGCCTGACATGTCTGTTACCGACACCTGTCCTTTCTAAGAAGCTCTGGAGGATGGCAAACCCCAGAGAGCAACCGGAACTGAGGAAGCGGAGTATTAGGTTAGATACCCTTGCGGCCAACTCACTCACACGCCATCTTTACACATGCGAAATTAGACGTACACATTATACAACTTGACAGAAGAGAGAACAGAAGATTCTAGAATCTGCTCATGAAGAAGAAGAAAGGATCAATCCCAGAAGCCATTTACTCTTCTGAGGCAAATTTGAGGCCGTGCAGCACAGGGAGCTGCTTACCTCCGTGGGGCCGGCGTACAACATGGGAGACGGGAAGATGGCAACGATGGTTGACCTGGGATCCAGGACCCCTTCCTCCAGCACAGCAGCGTGCTGCTTCATCCGCCAGTCCAGAGGCACGTCGTCATCCTTGGTCCAGCCCCCGAGAGGGTGTAAGAGGAGGACTGGGTGCTTGTAGCCCCTCTCCAGGAGCCGGCGACGGGTGTCCTGCATCAACAGAGCATGGCCATTGTGGACAGGGTTGCGCAACTGGAATGCAAACACCGCATCTGGGAGAGAAGAGGCAAGGTCAAGAAATGGGCAGGGTTGCTTGTCCACAAGCGCAGATAGGGAAGATGGAGTCAAAGGGATGGTTCCGTGAATTCCCTAAATCTACCTGCTTTGGATAATCAGCTGGAGTGTTGTGCCCCAGCCTAGCTGAGTAACCTTGAACTAAGTTTTAGAAAGAAGCTGGGCATGGGGGCACACACCTTTAATCACACCTGTGTCCCCTGAGGCAGAGGTGATAGAAGTGCTAATAAGCTTTGCTGCCTGAGTTCCCTTGGCTGTGTTCCTGTTTCCTGAGGCCCCTTGTGAAAGAGTTAAGGCAATACAATGCATCCTTGGGTTGTATATAAGGTTGGACACTGGAATAAAGTTTTGAGATTTGCTCAGACACTTCTCCCAGCTGTGAGTGTATGTGGGGCTCCGGCTGCGCATCTTTCCCCGTGGGGCCTGTCTCCTGCTAGCTGGTGAGACAGGCTCAACCGCAGGGGACCAGGGATCCTTGACTGACTCTCCTGGTACCCAACACTGGAGAATATGTCTGGGCCACCAACCAATGTGGTGGAATGCACAGACAGGAGATCACAAAGGATGAAATCCAGGGCTTCTCAGGCCATTCCTGGGACCCTAGGCAGGACAGTCCTGTTGACTTCCCCACGAGGATGGACAGTCATGAGAAATATTTGCTGGGGCTTATGTATGGGCAACAGTCTATAGATAAACAACTTCACTTTAAGAAATCTTCAAGGGCTGGAGAGGTGGCTCAGAGGTTAAGGTGCTGGCCTGTAAAGCCTAACAACCTGGGTTCGATTCCCCAGTACCCATCCATGTAAATAAAGCTAGATGCAGAAGGTGAAAAAAAAGCAATCTTCAAAATGACTCCACTTAGTGATGGACTTGAGAAGGCCTTAATGAAATCAGGTTCATGTGCTACTTTTGTGCATCTGGCTTTACTGGGGAATTGAATCTAGGTCATCAGGCTTTGCAGGCAAGTGCCTTAAACCACTGAGCCATCTCCCTAGCCCCTCCCCTAAGTGTCGGAATGTAGTTAATATATATCCTTTCTTAAAAAAAAATAAAATCCCCCACATGTATGAAAATCAGTGATGATCCTATGGTTACCTTTTCTCATTTTCAAACTATCTATAGGGAAAAATGGAAATGCCACCTTGTCTCAGTGTGACCCCAAGAGCTCTTCATTACCAAAGCCTTTAGTGATACTGTGGACACAAGTAGGTAAAGGATTTTAAAACTGTCTTCTTTCCAGAATACAATCATATTATATGTACTGTTCTGAAATTTGCTTCTGCACCTAATGGATACATTTTAGGTAGCTTTTTGTGTCCATGCATATTTTAAGCAGTTGTACAATGTTTCAGTATGTGAATGTAGTACAGATTTAAATATTTATTTGAGAGATGGGGAGTGAGAGGGATCATGCAAGAGAAAGAAAGAGAGAGAAAGAAAGAGAGAGAGACAGAGAGAGAGAATATGGATATGCCAGGGCCTCTTGCCACTGCAAACCAACTGTAGATGCATGTGCCACTTTGTGTATCTAGCATTGTGGGTACTGGGGAATCCAATCCAGGCCATCAGACTTTGCAAGGAAGCACTTTAACTGCTGAGCCATCTCTCCAGGCCCCAGAATTAAACTTTCTATACTACATACACACTAATAGATGCTTTTATTTATTTGTTTTTTCCTTTTTTTTCAAGGTAAGGTCTCATTCTAGCCCAGGCTGACCTAGAACTCATTCTGTAGTTCCAGCTGGCCTCACAGTGATTCTTTTACTTCTGCCTCCCAAGTGCTCAGATTGAAGGCATGTGTCATCATGCCTGACAGTATATGCTTTTATTTAAAAACATGCTAAGGGCCTGAAGAGATTGCTCGGTGGTTAAGGCACTTGCCTGTAAAGCCTAATAACCCAGGTTTAATTCCCCAGTACCCACATAAAGCCAGATGCACAAAGTGGCACATGCATCTGGAGTTCCTTTGTAGTGGTTAGCGGCCTTGGTACACCCATTCTCTCTCTCTCTCTGACTGCAAACAAATAAATAAAAATATTTTTTGATTGCTGATTCAGCTGGGCATGGTGGTGCATGCTTATGACCCCAGCTCCTGGGAGGTGAAGGAAAAAGGATCAGGAGTTAAAAACAGACCCCGTCTCAAACAAAATCAAAAGAAGTGGATTGCTGATCTCTTTGATCCTTTGACCAGAGAGAGGAGAGGGTAAGGAGTACTAGCAGATGCCCTGGGACCAGCTTGCATACCAGCGTTCATTTCTTTACACTTCTGCTTGAGCTCCAGTGGTGTCAGGCGGTACTGGTCAAGCCCATCATCCCACCTTATTCTCTCCAGTACCTGAAGGTCACCGCCAACCAGCCAATCCCCACTTTCCATCACCATCTAGAAAGAAATTTATTAAAGTTACTAATGAATAATATTGACTTCTATTTTTATATTTATTTATTTATTTGAGAGAGTGAAAAAGAAAAGAGAGGAGGGAGAGAGAAAAAGAGAGAATGGGTATACCAGTTCCTCCTGCCACTGCAAATGAACTCTAGATGTATGTGTCTTTGTGTGTCTGGCTTTACATGGGTACTACGGAACCAATCTGGGTCAACCCAGGCCAGCAGGGTTTGCAAGCAAGTATCTTTAACCACTAAGCCATCTCCCCAGGCTACCTTCTGTTTTTATCCAGGAGAAACAAAAAGGTCTTGGAGAGAGATCTGCACACCCATGTTCATAGTGACTCTTCACAATAGCCATGAAGTGGAAGGAACCCAAATGTCCACTAGTGACTGGACATATGTGTGCGCAACACCCCTCTCATATAGAAGAGGATGCCATTCAGCCTTTACCAGAAAAGGAATTCTGCCAAATGCTTCAACATAGATAAATCCTGAGGACGTGGAAAGTGAATGAAGTCAGTCACAAAAGAATAAATACTGTCTGTTTCCATTTCTATAAAGGACAGAATGGATACCTGAAATGTTCCCATAGAAGATAGCGGTAACAGTGATTGGGAGAAAGCTAGCTCATTTAGAACATCTACCTTATACCCATGTTCATATAAGTAGCTCCAACTAAGCTCAGTGGAACACACACACACACACACACACACACACACACACACACACACACACACACACACACACACCATGATCAGAGAGGAAGTGGGAATAGCTGGGAAGGAGTTCAGTGGGAGGTGATTATGACCAAAATACATTCTATGTATGAAAGTTGCCAGTTAGAAAGGACACCTATGGGGATCCTAACATGGAATAGTGATCTGTTTATAAGTTGCAGTAAGCATCAGTAGTACTGGTTAGGAAGCTACGATGAGACTTGGAGAAAGAAGGAGTGGGTAGGGATTGGAGGATGGCAGAGTTGACTGGCAAGTAGAGAGACAGAATACAGAAGGTTAAAGGGTCTGGGGGGTGCTGGAGAAAAGGATGGAGGGGAGTGGAGAGATACACAAAACTAAAGACGGCATGAATCAGTATCACAGAAACCGTCCTCTTGGTTAGCTAATTGAAAAATATCTCCCTTAAAAAGAAAAAGAGGTGCTGGAGAGATTGCTCAGTGGTTAAGGTGCTTGCCTACAAACCCAACAGGAAGAGTTTGATACCCCAGTGCCCACATAAAGCCAGGTGCACATGCATCTGGAGTTTGCTTATAGTGTCTAGAGGCCCTGTTGTACCCATTCTCTCTCTCTTTCTCTTTCTCTCTCTCTCTCCTTACAAATAAATAAATAAATAAATAAATAAATAAATAAATAAATAAATAAAATAATATTCTTAAAGAAGAATAGAAAAAGAGAAGCTGGGTGTGGTGGCAGATGCCTTTAATCCCAGCACTGGGGAGGCAGAGATAGGAGGATAATTGTGAGTTTGATGCCAGCCTGAGACTACATAGTGAAATTCAGGGCAGCCTGGGCTAGAGTGAGACCCTACCTCAAAAAACAAACAAGAGAAAGAGAGAGGGAGATAGTTCAGGTAGTGGGGTTGCTGGGGTGGAGCAAGCTTTACTCTAACACCATAAACTACTACTGATGGTAAATCCAAGTGTTTGAATTGGGTAACTTCCCCTCCATATTAATCTGTTGGTCAGAAAAGCCCCAAACCAATGCAAGCCATTCCCAAAGAATTTGGTTACCCACCAGAACTAGATAGTAAGACCCTACCACTGAAGACTCCATAGCTTGTGGATGCAGGACATTGAGGAATCAAGCTGGAACTGAGATGGAGGCTGGCTCCCTGCCAACTTAGCTGTCATGGTGCTGGAAAGCACTATGTGAGCTCATAGGGGGATAAAGGTCACCAACATCAAGAATAATGAGTGGATCCTTCAAGTAACAAAAGCAACCAGCCAGGCAAAATATACGCACAGGTACAATAGTGGTACACAGGTTATTGGGGTAACCAACTGTTCTCTGATTGGATTTGAGGCCCACTCTGTGGGAGGAAATTCATTCCTGGTACTGAGAACCAAGTCAGAAGCTTATGGCTTGAAGGTCATAGACCATTGAGGGAAGCTTCCATTTTTCTCTGGCTGAAGGCTCCACTAGCTGGGGACAACTTAGGAGGTCTAATCACAAACAATTGAGACTATTAGCAGGCATTTTACATTCACTCTGGCTGAAAAACAGAGAGGAATAAGGCAAGAGAAAGAGAGAGAGAAGCTATGAAATGTCCTGACCCAAAGGTAATCAAATTTGAGTACCGCTTGTAAGAAAGAATGGTCAGAAATTGGCATTTGAACAAAAAAGGAAAAAAAGAAGCAAGAATAGTCTCTATGGTAATGGGCCACTGTGTGGGTCATGGATCTGTCAGGGAGGCAGGAAGCACAGGAATAGGAACAAACTGGGGAGGGGCTGACTTGAGTTTGAGGCACTTATAGAATATATCCAAATGGAGCTCCAAATAATTATCTAACCAGGTGTTGTGGCACGTTCAAAACATGGGCAGGGGCTGGAGAGATGGCCCAGTGGTTAAGGCACTTGCCTTCAAAGCCTAACAACCCAGGTTCGATTCCCCAGTACCTACATAAAGCCAGCTGCACAAAGTGACACATGCATCTGGAGTTTGTTTGTTTGCAGTGGCTAGAGGCCATGGTGCACCCATTTTCCTCTCTCTCTCTGCTTGCAAATAAATAAATAAATACTTTTTGAAAAATAAAATAAAACACCCAAATGCCAGCCTGAGTCCAAGAATCTGAAATCAGAATATGTGAGAGGGGAACCTGGTCTAGGTTATTTGAGTCAAGGTCTTGCTGTGTAACTCATGCTGCTTTGAATGTAAGGTCCGTGTGCCTCAGCCTCCTCAATGCTGGAATCTCAGGTGTGAGCCACTGTGCCTGGCACAATTGGTTAAATTTTAAAGTTTCCCAACTGCTTCTCTTCATCTGGTTGACCATGTGGTTCTCCTGTGGAGCCAAAGGTTATTATAAAATCTCTCATTCCTGTCTATCTGTGGGAAGACATACTTTGTTCTCTTGATTTCGACATCTATAAAATGGGAGTCATGATTTTTATCCTCTTCACAAGAGAATTGTGAGAAATAATTACTGTTTGGTGAAACAGGGAGAGCCATGGATAAAAGGCAGTGAGGTCCCTCCTTGTATTATTTTCATAAGTTTTCCCTGCTCCTCTTAACATCTTCATCTGAGATTATGTGACATCTTCCAATATTTAGTGACTCAGAGAGAGTCATTAAATGAAAGGGTTAAGAGTGTCCATAGTCAGGAGCTGTGGAACATTTCCTTGGCAACTGATGATTTTCTGAAAATAGCATTTCCAGTGCTGCATGGAAATACAAGAAGTCCCATGCTTTCCTTGGGGAATGTGATGGTTAAGTTTTGTTGTCAACTTGACCTGTGTAGCAATCCACAGAAATATTGGGTTGGCCTCTGAGTTTGCTTTCAGGAAGGAGGAGGTCCCTTCTCTAGTGTGAGCCCTTTTCCCAGAGTGGGTGGCCCTCCTGGAAGGGGCCAGAAGTAATGAAGCTCAAGGAGAAGGGAATCTCTCTCTGTCTTCCCCCTGCCTGGCTGCTGGCACAGGTTCTGCTGGTGAGCTTTGTGACTTGTATGTCCAAAACCACACGCCAGTGGGATGAACCTTCAAACCAGGTACAGTTTTTGGAAAGAAAAGATTTATTGAAGCTACAGTTCCATAATGGTGAAAGAGGCAGGCTTTCACAGGTCCAAGAAGAGAGAGAAACTCATCACCAACACCATACAAACACCAAGAAAACAGGCAGGAGGAAGACAGAGATTTTCTCCCCTTTAATATAGCCTTAGGGTGGGCTTACAACCCTTTCCAGCCTTGTTGACTCCTGGAGTCTCTGGAATTTTCTTCTTGCACTGCTCTTCCAGGAAAGAAAAACTGTTTTTAGCTCCCCTGAGCTTCCTTATATCCTGGCCCCTATGGAGAGGGCTGCCTTTCTGTAAACAACCTCAGGGACCTACCCAAGATTACTAAAAAGGTCAAGTTGACAACAAAATTTAGCCATCACACACATGCATCTATCCTGCTCAACTATCTTTCGTCAGCCTTGGAACCATGTTTCCTCAGCAACCCAGCCTGGACTAAAAACCAGCAGCTCTCCAGGACACCTTTAGGCCTTCAGTGCTGGATTGGGACTGCTGAGGCATCCAGTCACGTGAGCTGAGCAGCTACTGGTTCCTTGACTCTTGGGCCTACAGACTGCTATTGTGGGACTGCCATAAGCTACTCCAATAAATCCCCCTTTGACTACAATTCATTCTATTGGCTCTGTTCCTCTAGAAAAAACTAACACAGAATTTGGTAGCTGAAGTGAGGTAGAGTTACTGAGATCAATCTGACCACATGGATTTTTGGTCTTTTGGAACTTTTGTGCTGGAGGAATGGGACGGAACTTGGTACTTGCAACTGAAGATGCCTTCCAAAGTTGTAAGCCTTTTTTTTTTTTTTTTACTATTCTGATGAGAGTTCAAAAATTCTAAGTGCAGAGAGAATTGTATTTGGATGCTTGGCTTATAAATTTTCTAAGGGGAAGGAAAGACTGCAGAGAACTTTTTGGAATTGTGTTACTGCAATAAGGGCTGGATGTGTTCTGCTGCCTATGTCCAAAGAGTTTGCTCAAGCTTGAATTAAAGTAATAGAAATGTGCTTTGCTAAGGATATGAAACTGAGAATTTTGAAATTTAAAGTTGAAAAAAAATAAGCAAGTTTAACTTAGTGGCACTGAGACTGGTTTCTAAAGGTGCTACTGTTAAAGAGATATTACATCATTAAGGATGGCCAACTGCTTTACATGGAAACAATGGAAAGGATGCCCGAGGTGATTTCCACCCAGGAAAGACTAAATGGGAGAAATGCAAACTTTTTTGGAAGGAGATAGCTGAAAGGAAGGAACTTGGCTTCACAGTCACGATTTCTTTTGTCCTGGAATTAACAACATGGCTGTGTTCTGTACACCTGGTGTTAGATATAGAAACATGAAAAATGCATGCATGAAGTGGGAGATGAAGTACACATGGTTCCAGGAGCCACTATTGATATGTGGTACATGGGACAGGGTGTGAAGTCCATGATAGGCCAGTGAAGCCATTGGAAAATGGACTGTGGTTTGCATGGAGACCCAAAGGTGTTTTGAATATACCAGAAATGTTCAAGGGCTACCATGGAGCACTGTTGGCTCAGAATGGAAGTTTTCCCTGGCGGCTCAGCCCAGTTGAAGGGGCAAAATTGGAAAAGCTGGCAACTGTCAGTCACTGGTTATGATATCAGACTTGAACTGCAGATGTTTGATGCTTGTCTAATGGTTGTTAAGCTTGCATTGGTCCAGTCTCTTCTTGTTATACTTCATAGAGGTTGGAAATCCTTATTCTGTACCATTATATGTTAAAAGTACGTAACTTGTTTCATTTTGCAGGACTCACAGTTAAGAGAGAGTCTTAAGGCTTAGATGAGACTTGGGACTTTGGAACAATCTTAAGTTGGTAAAAAACTGTGGGACCTTTGAATTTGGACTGGACACAATATCCAATGTGAGATTGTTATAAATCTATTGGGAGTCAGGGGTGGAATGCGGTAGTTTGAATGGATGTCCCTCAATAGATTCAGAAGTTTATTATATTAAAGGTTCTTCTCAAGCTACCTGGCTGGAGGAGGTATCACTGTGAGTGGATCCTAGGGTCCAGCCCTAAGGTGTTTCTGAGGGCTGACCTGGAACTCCAGCCAAAGGTATGCAGAGAGCAGTCAGAGTGCTGCCTGGAGTTCCTGTGGTTTGGCTGCCTGAGTGTGCTTGCTTTTGCTGCTGGTGGTTTTCTCTCTCTGTGTAGATCTATAAGCTTCAAATAAATCCTTTCTTCCTCATATAAACTGTGCCTGATTTGCAGGTTCATCCCAGCAGCGTGAGATGTCAACAACAGGGAGTAAGAACTTATAGAAGATTTCACGTTCTGAAAAACTATGTTAAAGTATTAGTGTGAGTTTCAGAGTGTTAAAAACACAATGAAGAGTTCTTTTTCCCCAGTAAAACTCAGGTGCTATGTGCTCACTAAATGCACCTTTCATAACCCAAGGGTAATGTATTATGTAGTAGTGGCTTTCTAGTAATCCATGCCCTATTTCTTACCATTAGTTCCTCTAATGGCTTCTTTAATAACCTACTGGTGCATAGTCACCAATGATATTATCAAGTCACAATTGCCATAGGTCACACCACCATTCACCCTGGCTTCTGGGAAACTCTGACAATAAGTGCTGACATACGTTGCAATACAAGATCCAAAGAAATGGTCACATAAGTTCCTTTAAGAGCTTCCTAACGTCATTTTATTTTTTATCTTTTTAGAGCAAGTCACATAGATATGGACATTAGGATGTCAGACCCAAAGAACAAAGATATTTGAGATGAGATAATGACAAGCCGTTATTCTTTGGGTCACTGAACAAAGATAATATTTTAAGCCTGTATGATTACAATCAGAAAAGAAATGATCACAGATATAACTGAAGGCCAGGACACGATTATTCCTATAGCAGCTGGGAGTTAGATCCAACAGTCTCAAGGACTATCTGCCAGCTTTTGGGAAAAAAAAAACTGTTTAGATGACGTTGATCTGCCTGTGTTTTAAGACTAGTGATGCTTATCTATCTTCAGGCATGATCGTTGTGTCTACAAGTAAGAGCTTCCCTTACCCACTGAACTCATGTTCCGCTTAAGAAGGTACCAGAGGCCATCAACATGACCTTGGAAAGGTACTTCCTTTCTTGGAACATTTCACAGTTGAAAAAAAAAAAGCTCATGATTTTCACTAATGGTCATGAGGCTACAAGAGATGATTGACTTATTTTGGCCCTCTTCCTTTTGTCAAGAGATATGGAGGCCCAGGAAGCCAGTGTGCCTGCCCACCAGAGGCTTTTGAGAGCCCAAGGGCTGGTTGCTCTGTGGTCCCTGTGAACGTGCTGAAAGGTACTCTAGCAGGGGAGTTTGAGAAATTAGTAGTATATCTCTCTTCATTTCTTCCCTAATATAATAATCTTGGATAAAGAATGGTTTCTGCATTCCATTTAACATAGTTTTCTTTATGGGAAATGAACCACATCCACTGAATCCTTAACACTCCTCCCTCTCTGTCACCAACAGGAACCAAGGAATCTGTCTTGCTTGAGGGAAGACAGATGGAAAGTCAGATGAAACCATTTTCCAATCTTGAAAATATCCACCAATAAAAACACGGCATTGGCCAGATGTGGTGGCACATGCCTTTAATTCCAGGACTTGGGAGGCAGAGGTAGGAGGATTGCTGTGAATTTGAGGCCAGCCTGGTACTACACAGTGAGTTCCAGGTCAGCCTAGGCTATAGTGAGACCCTACCTTGAACAACAACAACAACAACAACAACAAAAAAAAAAACCCTGCAAGGACTGGAGAGATGGTTCACGTGTTTAAAGACACTGCTTGCAAAGCCTAATGTCTTGGGTTTGATTCCTCAGTACCCAAGTAAAGCCGGGTGTACAAAGCGGCACTTGTGCCTGGAGTTTGTTTGCAGTGGCAGGAGGCCCTGGCATTCTCATACTCTCTCTGTCTGCCAAATAAATAAAAAATATTTAGAGTAACAAAAATGCAGCATCTCCCATCTCTCTAAGAATGCAGCCCTATGTGTACTCATTTTTGTTAATGTTTTGAAAGATGTCATGGTCCCTCTCACTGGCCACAGAGCATGGCCCCTGGGTTCTCTTTCCAGCAGTTGATGAGCCCATTCTGTGTGGACTATCCATGTGCATTTTCAAGATGAGCAGAGATTCAAACTCTCGTTGTGGTTTTGTGAACAGCTACAGCTATGATTTTGGTCCTCTACCTTTGATGTGTGACCGAATTATCAGCCTGGTCCCATTGAGCTGAGTATATACATCCCTCACAGGATCTGAGGACTTAAGAGCCCAAGAGCAGCTTTCAAACAGAAAGGTATCTCTCTCCTCTTCCCCTCCCCCTCCCTCCTCCCTTCTCCCTTTTTTCTCCAGATAAGATCTCATAGAGTCCACACTGCCCATAATTGACCATCTAGCTGAGGCTAGCTTTCAATTTCCAATTCTTTGCCTTCCCTCCTAAATGCCAGGGTCACAGGCATGCACCACCATCCTGGTTTCAAAGACACTTACTGGGCTGGAGAGGTGTTTGCCTCCAGTGCCCAAGGGCCCAGGGCCAATTCCCCAGTACCCACATAAGCCAGATGCACAAAGTGGCACATGCATCTGGAGTTCATTTGCAGTGGCGAGAGGCCATGGTGTACCCATATTCTCTCTCTCTCTCTCTCTCTCTCTCTCTCTCTCTCTTTCTCTCTCTCTCTCCTCTCCTCTCCTCTCCCTCTCTGTATTTCTCTGCTTGCAAATAAATAAAAAATTTAAAAAGACATTTATTTACTCATCCCCCCTTTCTTTTGATTTTTTGAGATAGGGTCTCACTTTTAGCCCAGACTGACCTGGAACACATTCTGTAGTCCCTGGCTGGCCTCAAACTCACGGTGATCCTCCTACCTCTGCCTCTGAGTGCTGGGTGGGACTAAAGACATGTGCCACCACACCCAACTTTATTTACCCCTTTCTAAAAAGCCCTCCAGGGATAGGGGTGCAATCCTAAGGCCTGAGTTAGGATCCCCAGAAGCCATGTAAATGCCAGATATGGCAGTTCAGGCTGGTACTCTCAGCCCTCAGGAAATGGGATGGGTGGCTGGGTGCTTAGGGAAAGCAACTAGCTAGACCAGCCTAACCGCTGAGCTCTGGGTTCCCTGGGAGACCCCGTCTCAGTAAGATGGAGAGTGATTGGGGGCCACCCTTCATTGGCCTCTGGCCTCTCCATGCACCCCCCCACACAAACAGAAGTAACTTCCAAAGGGTTTGCAACTTACTTTGATGTGGGGGTGTTTTGCATTTGCTGTCCCCCACACACGGGAACAACGCTCCTCCTTTCTGTGCTCGTAGAATTCGGGGTCCCGCAAAACAGCCACCCTGCGGCCGCTGTACATCAGGACAAACTCACTGCACCCTTCCAGCCGCGTTTTATCATCCGCAGACACTGGCAGCACGATGGGGACACTCAGGTTGATGACTCCGTCTAGGAAAAGCACGTGCCTCGTGAGAACCAGATGCCAGCCAGAGCCGGGTCCTTTAAGGGAGACCCCAGTGTGCACACCCCTCACTCAGACCCAAACCCAGCATGGTTGTGACCATGGGAAGTCCGCGAGGAATCCACGTGGGCAGGAGGTCTCTGGAAGTTACCTAGCTTTGGGGTAGGGTGAAAGGGTCTCTTCCATGTTCTTTAAAACTTGCCTCAATGCAGCATGCATTAAAGACTTTATAATAATCTATTTAAGGGGCTGAGGTGATGGCTCAGTTAAGGCACTTGCTGGCAAAGCCTGCCAGCCAGGGTTCGAGTCCCCAGCACCCATATGTAAAGCCAGATGCACAGGTGGCACATGTGTGGGGCTTGCTGCAGCAAGAGGCCTTGGGGCACCCATCATCCTCTCTCTTTCTCGCTCCCTCTCAAATAAATCAAAAATTTTAAAAAAATCTATTTAAGGGCTGGAGAGATGGCTTAGTGGTTAAGGTGTTTGCCTGCTAAGCAGAAGGACCCAAGTTCAATTCCCCAGTGCCCACGTAAAGCCTGAGGCACAAGGTGGCCAAGGTGGTGCATGTGTCTAGAGTTCGTTTGCAGTGGCTGGAGGCCCTGGTTCACCTGTTTCTCTCTCTCTCTCTCTCTCTCTCTCTCTCTCTCTCTCTCTCTCTCTCTCTCTCTCTCTCTCTCCCTCTTTCTCTCTCTCATATAAATAAAATATAAAATGATTTTCTAAAAAAATATATTTAAACAAAGGTTGACCAATCAAAAACCTCTACTTTTTCTCTACTTTTTCTTGGAAATGAATCTTGTATCAACACTAGGCATTACTAATATACAGTATTGGGGAAAAAAAGGGTGGAATCAAATAATTCATGTTAATCAATGTGACATCAGACAAGTAGCTCTCCTGATATTTACTCTGGTCCAGACATACATTTATAGAAGTTACCTTCTCCTCTCTGGGACTAAACACTGGATCAGAAGCATCTTATAGAAGGAAAGGGTTTATTTCTGCCTACAGTTTCAAAGGGAAGTGTCATCACAGATTGGGGAATGCCAGGAATGGACAGCATCTCAGCAGGAAGGGAGATAAAAGCTGGAGCCAGATAGCTGACACTTGGGTCTGGACTGTATAAAACCCAATGCCCTGTCCCCACTGACACACCTCCTCCAGCAAGGTTCTCCCCCCAAAGGCTCCACCAGCTGGAGACTAAATAGGAAGCTTAATCCCAAACACATGAGGCTGTGGGGACATTTTACTCAAACCACCACAGTATTGCCTTGAAACAGCTTTCAAGAGACTGCTATCTGGGATTCAGTCTTACTAGTTCTGCTAAAATTGAGAACCATCACTCAAAAACCACTAAGGAGGGCTGGAGAGATGGCTCAGAGGTTAAGGCACTGACCTGTAATAACTTACCACCCAAGTTCAATTCCTTAGTACCCACATAAAGCCAGATGCACAAAGTGGCACATGCCTCTGGAGTTCATTTGCAGTGGTTGACGGCCCTGACGTGCCCATTCTCCATCTGTCTCTCTTCTAACTCTCCCTCTACTTGCAAATAAATAAATTAATTAAATATTTTTAAAAAAACACAAAGGAATAAAAGCCGTTTACTAAAGCTCATGGTCTTTCTTTAGAGAAAAAGCCCCTCTCACTCATACTGAGTCTCTTACTTTCTTTAAAGCCAAAATAGACCTTTTCCTCCCACAAGCTGTTTCAGTCCGGTTCTTAGTACCAGCAAGGAGAAAACTGACTGCAACAGCAAGTCTTGATCCATGATAGGAGTGGGTTTCATCTATCTATTGAAGGCTTCAGGGGAAAAGACCAATTTTCCCAAGAGAAAAAGAAGTTCAGATAGCAGAATGCTTTTGGACATCAGCTGCAGTTCCCTGCCTTTCCACCCTGCAGATTTTGGATTTGCCAGGCACCACAATCACAAAAGCCAATGTTAAAAAAATAAATCTTTTCCCACACATAGGCACATATATGCATATATGCAATACACATATAAGTATGCTTTCTATTGGTTTTGTCTCTCTGGAGAATGTTGTTAATATAGAAACTAAAAGCACAGAACACTGAAGGGTCCCTCGAGGTGGGAGCCAACTATGCCATAGGTGTCCCACTCCCCAGGGCTTTGTTACATTAAAGCCCAGTTAGTAACTGGCGGAACTGATGGTGACAGAGTCATTTTGAAAAGTGTCCTTATATTGGACTATTGTTTTTATTTGATTTGATTTGATCTGATTTTATTTTATTATTTTAGTTTTGGTGATGCTGGGGATTGAATCTCAGGCCTTTTACATGCAAGGCAAACACTTAATTGCTGAGGTACACCACCAACATTTTTGGGTGACTAAGAGTTTTTTTTTCTTGTGGGGGGGGGCTAGAGAAATGGCTCAGTGGTTAAAGGCACTTGTTTGCAAAGCCTGACAGCCTGGGTTCGATTCTCCTGTATGCATATATAGCCAGATGCACAATGTGGTGCAGGCATCTGGGACTTGTTTGCAATTGCAGGAAGTCCTGATGTGCCAACTCTTCTCTCTCAATTTTTCTCTCTCCAAGTAAATAAATAAATATTAAAAAAATAATAGAGGTAGGTGTGTGTGTGTGTGTGTGTGTGTGTGTGTGTGTGTGTGTAGTACTGGGGATTGAACCCATGCTAGGCAAGTGCACTACCACTGAGATATATCTCCAGGCCTCTTTTTTATTTTTATTTTGAGGCAGGGTCTCACAAAGTTGCCCAGGTTGGCCTTGAACTCACTGTATTACAAGCTGACTTTGAATTTGTGATCCTCTTGCCTTAGCCTTCCAAGTTGCTGGAATTACAGGCTATATTGTTTTAAAAGTATGAACATTAGGCAGGCATGGTGGAATATATAATCAACAGATAATGTAAAAGCAATTACAAAATTATGCCCCTTTCAATTCTCTTTTGTAAGCACACCTTAAGCTTCTATCAAATCTATCCATTCTTGACTCTGCTTACAGATGAGAAAATGAGGAGCTCTGGCTAAACGTGTAAATCAAAAGACTGTGAGAGCAGGTTCAGAATTCAGAAGAGAATGAGAGGAAGATCACTGAAGAAACCAGAGAAAACTCAGGCAAGACTTTAAGGATTTGAGAAAATCTATCATCCGTTAATGAAGTGTTGAAGTCTAAATTTCAGAATACCCCTGCAGAATTTACATTCTGAGTTGTTTTCCTCTGGGACTTAAAACTCCATCTGAGCGGCCACAAAGCCCAACTTTCCAGGCACATCATGTAGCACCGCTTAAACATGCTCCAAGAGTTAGTGGGATCCAAAGAATGTCACAGAATATAGATAGCAACTGCCAGGAATAATTTTTTTAAAAAGTCTATCATAAAATCCTGTAATATACTTTAGGAACCTTTTTACATTTTTTTTTAGGTTTTTGTTTTAGGAACCTTTATAAGCCACAAATGAGATATTGTGCATGAACCATAAGGCTTTGTTATTAAAGTAACTCTAATCCAAAGTTCACCAGCAGAAGAGCAGCCAGCCTCTTTGCAGAGAACACTAAACCCAAACTCAGTTTCCTTGCTTGAAAAGCGAGAAACAGAATGTAAATGTCTGGGTCACTAGGAGGAGGGACATACTGTAAAATATTATATGACTGAAGGCTTGTGATGAAAGACAGTTAAACCCACCACATGCTCCAGTTGAGGAAAGGGAGAGAGGTTAACAAAGACATGACACTCTTGTTCTAACCAGAAGTCAGGCTTTCTATGGACATCCTACTGACCACACTGCTGAAAGATACCATATGCTTCATTCTGCTGAGAAAGAGAAACGGGATCAAAATTAAGTAAAGCAAAAGTTGTTGCGGGGTGTTGGAGGCAGTCTAACTAACCCTGCCCTGCAGCATTCCGACAACATTGTCTTCCATTGGGTTTTCTGGGTTGAAACCCAAGGGGCAAGTAGTTTTTCTTATGTACTTGTCAGTTTCAGCCCATTAGGTCCCTGTTCAATCTGGCTTCTGCTCTACCATTACCTCAGCTTCCAGTGAACACCCATGGTGACGTGAGCAACACTCTCTGACAGGTGTCAGAATAAGGGACTAACCTGTAGAACCTTAGAAAGAAGTCCCCCTAAGTAATGCCAGTTGATCCCACATACCAGCAAAGGAAACCCTACATACAAATAACCAAGTACTTGTGGTTTTATTACCATCTTCCTCTCCTTTCTATCTTTGCATGTGTACCTGGGTGATGTGCATGCTTGTATGTATGCATGTTCACCGGTATGTGTGTGGTGTGCATGCTTGTATGTATGCATGTTTATCTGTGTTTGGGTGCCTGTGTATGTATGTGTGGAGGACAGAGGTTAATGCTGGATGTCTTCTTCAGTAACTCTCCACCATGTATTTTTGTTGTTGTTTAAGGTAAAGTCTCACGCTAGCCTGGTTTACCTGGAACTCAATCTGTAGTCATAGGCTGCCCTCAACCTCAAAGTGATCCTCGAGGCTACCTCTACCTCCAGAGTGCTAGGCTGGAATTAAAGGCCTGTGTCACCATTCCTAGATTTTCCATGTGTTTGTTAAAATTGATTAATTAATTATGACAGAGAGAGATAGAAAGAGACAGTAAAAAGAGAATGGGCACACCAGGGCCTCCAGCCAGTGCAAACAGACTACAGACGCATGCACCACCTTGTCCATTGGGCTTTACATGGGTACTGGGGATTCAAACCTGGGTCCTTAGGCTTTGCAGGCAAGCACCTTAATCACTGAGCAATCTCTCCAGCTCTACCATGTGCTTTTGAGACAGGGTCTGTTGTTGAACCTGGATCTTATGGATTCAGCTAGACAAGTTAGCCAACAAGCCCTAGGGATCCTCCCTAGCACTGAGATTACATTTGTGTGCCACCATGCCTAGATTTCTCATGGGTGCTGAAATCCAAAGTCAGGTCCTCATGCTTAGGGAGCAAACACTTTACCTATTGAGCCTTCTTCCCAGACACTCTACTTTTTAAAGACATAAATGTAACCCAACAGTTTAACAGCACTGAAACCCTCCATGGCTTTAAAGAAGGCTTTTGTGATGGGCAAGGTGGCACATGCTTCTGATTCCAACACTGAGTATGAGGCAGGAGGATCACCATGAGTTGGAGGCCAGCCTGGGCTAGAAGACCCTGTTTGAAAAAAAACCAAAACAATAAAACAAGTTTATAAAACAAGTTTTTGGCTTTTCCCCCCCTGTACTTCAGTGGGGTTGGGAATTGCCTTATTTTTATTATAGATTATCTCATTTTGAAAGTGTATTTATTTTATTTGCAAACAGAGAAAAAGAGAGAGAGAGAGAAAGAGAGAGAGAGAGAATATGAGAATGGATACATCAGGGCTTTTGCCACTGCAAACCAACTCCAGATACACTTTGTGCATCTAGCATTATGAGTATACTGCGGAAATTGAACCCAGGTTGTCAGGCTTTTCAAACAAGTACCTTTAACAGCTGAACCATCTCTCAAGCCCAGTATTTTGATTTTTTAACCAAGGAAAGTCCAAGATAATTTCTTGTCTAATTGAATAACTTTTCTTCTGCTTTAAATTATTTTTAAGCTTTGTGTTTTAGCCTTATGGATGCTTACTGTGTGCATAGACCATTTCTATGAAAAAAATTAAATAAATCTTTATTATGTTATTAAGTTTTTTCAAGGAAAAACAATGATGAAAACAATATGAGACATAAATGATATTCTTGGAATTTTACCTGCTCCTGCTGGTACACTGAAGAAGTTCAGTCATGGCAAGTATATATTTATTTCCATTTCAATAACTACCATTATGACAGCTTGAAATCAAATCCATGCATAATCACACATTGCAAACAAATGAAGTATAATCATATACAATCCAACCAGGTACATATACTTTCAATTTGCATCTAAAATTGATTTCTTTTTCAGATTAAAAATGTTATATAAATGTAATAGAAAAATAAACTTCCAACTTTAGGAAACTGAAAGGTGAATGACAGTCATTGGAAGAGAATGACAAGTTTAAAAGAACTCAGGAACAAAATGTGCAACAATCATCGAGAAACAAGTTTACTTATGTCAGCCAAACACAACATTACAAACAATAGCTGAATCTGATCCAGAAATTTCCTGTTATTTGTACTCCAATCAACAAGAAAACATAGTGGTTTTCTACTTTAACTGGTTGGATCATGAACTGATAACAATTCCAACTGTTTTCATTTGGATTATTTTAGTTATGTCTTTAACAATTTTAAATTAATGTAACATATCCAATTATAATAAATTAACTACTTGGAAAGTTAAAGTACATACCAGGATGGACCACGCCTAGAGAAATATAAACACAAGAAACACATTTTCAGCTGTCCACCACGAGTATCTTACTGCAGCAGTGTTGGAGAAAAAATGCTTATTATGACACTTCATAGATACAAATACATACAAACAGACACAAATATTCTGGGCACCTGATTGTGTGGTTTTTAAAAACAGAGGTACACACACCAAAAATCTGGTAGAAATTAGAACTGATATGGAATATTGTTCTAAAAGCATTGTTCAAATGATTATCTGTTTGAAAATAATAACACATTACTAGCTCATTAACATGAAGATAACAGGATAACTTGCAAGAAGTTATCTCTTGCTAGCCTGTGATATTATAAAGAAGGCTTTGGGACAAATCCCAGATGTTTCTGGACCTGTCAGTATGCCCAGAAAAGTAAGCACAAGGGTTGTAGCCAGGACAGGCCAGATTTGACACAGGCAAGCTTCAGGTGAGTTCCCTACCCTTTCCAATACTTCCACAGAGAGCAGAATGTCTTTACATGGTGTTATCCAAGTTCAAGGGGACAGATGCCCTTATCAGACCCTAGACATGCTGACCCTGGTGGTGCTGGAAAAGTTCCCTCATGTCTTGTTCTGGGAACTTAGAGCTGCAGAAGGCTTGCCATCGTGGCTTAATATCACATTTGGAAACCATGTGTCAGCATACACTGAATCCTCTTTTTTGTGTATGTGTACATGTGTGTGCATGCACACATGTTTGTGTGGGTGGGTACACATGCAGGTACATGTGGACGTGTGAGGGCTGTCAGAAGACAATCTCACGGGATATTCCTCAGAAAAATCTCCCGCCTTTATTTTGAGACAGTGTCTCTCTGGCCAGTGAGCCCCAGAGCTCCTCCTCTTCTCTCCACCTCCCTAGTCCTGGATGACAAGCGCTTGTCATCATGCATGCATTTTTATTATTTGCATTCTGAGAACTGAAGGAAAGTCTCCAGATGTTCCATTTTAAACCCAAATGTGACATTTAGGATAAGAAGGTCTGTGACTACCTCACAACTCTATTTCCAGTGACAGGTAAGATGACATGATATACTGATATGAAAGTAGGGCCCTGAGTAATGTATAGAGTAATATACTATATAGATACCATAACTAACAAATGGTTTGGTTTATTTTTGTTTGTTTGAGGCAGGGACTATCTCTAGACCAGACTAATTGGGAACTCACTCAGTAGCTCCAGGCTGGCATTGAATTCACAGAGATCCTCCTACCTCAGCCTTCCAAGTACTGAGGTTAAAGGCATGCATTTTTTATAAAAACACATTTACTGTTGTTTTGCTTTTGTATGGAATAGACTGAACTATAATTTATTTCATATTCAGGGGAAAATATGCACCTTTGAAAAAACTACAACTAAGAAAATACTTTATAGGAGACATGGTAGAGATTTAAAATGCTGCTCATCGAGGGGAGGTGGCTAAGAGATTTGCAGTTGTTGGAGGATAAACGTGGCCATGTGCCTGTGGCTATACAGGACATTACAGTTTCAATGGTGGTGACTCAGACCTTTCATGAAGTGATTAAAATAAATGATACATTGTTCAATCTTCTGAAATAGAAATAAATCACTTTCTAGAAAGTTAATTGGCTAAGTCCAAAAGCCAATTATCTGGTACTTCCCTTGCTCCAGACACTGCAGCCTGTCAAGAGAAGCAACTCTAATTTTTCTGGGGAATATGCTGTCTCGTTCACTGAAATACAGTGAATTGGCTTTAAAAAAAGTATCACAGATGTGAGAGCCGTGGTGGGGGAGAATATCAGAGACTTGGCACCCCTCAGTAACAACACACTTGGGTCATGAGAACCCGGCTGAAGACTGGGCTATCCATGGTCCCCTACCACAAAGACTGATACAGACGGCCCACGGAGGAGGATATTCAGCTGACTGGGGATGGGGAAGGGGGGCAACGGGAAATTGGGGATAACAACTCATTGTTGGCCCACTAAACAATGTAACTCATTATGGACAATAAAGAAAAAAAAGTTTAAAAAAAAAAGTATCACAGACTCTGATGGGGTGGGAAGAAGCCATGGCTGTTGGGCTCAGAAGCTGTACTGTCTGTCCAGTAGCTCACATATCTGTCTTTATAAGCACTCTGTCCCCAGCAGCTAGATGGGCCCTGGCACAGCGGGTGCTCAAGGAGGAGTTGTTGTTGGCTAAAAGCCTTCCCTAACTGGGTAAACTCAAGCAGACGTGACAGGGGATCCACCATCTAGTCTCTTCAAGTCCCCACTGGTTCTGAACCATGTGCAGTGGGAGGTTGTTCATAATCGTAGCTTGGACAAGGTACTTTAATTAACATCTCCATTACATAGATGAGGGAACAAAGTTCAGAGAGCTCAAGTAATGCCCAGGTGCATGACAAATCATTGACATGAGTTTCTTCAGAGCTCATGGTCTTACCCATGGTGAGACTGTAACTCTAGTTAAAACTGAATTTAGGCACAGAGAGTCTGATATTCAGTACTAGCAATTACATCCGGGCCTTAACTATGCTAATCAAGTATTCTACTGCTCTAGCACTAAACTATATCCCCAACCCTCTTTTTCCTTCGTATTTTATAACAGGGTCTCATTAACTGGCCCAGCCTGGCCTTGAACTCTGCAGCCCAGGCAGTCCTGGGTTATAGACCTGCATCATCTATTTTTGGTACTTGGTTTACCTAAGAACTGAGGAGTCTTCAGAAGTAGGTGCAGAACTTTGAATCCTGACTATACCTGGGTTGAATAAGGGTGTCCAGTGGATTCTGGTTTAGAGACAGATGGTACCACCAACCGAGAACTCACGGAAGTATAAAAAGGAGTCTTGCAGATAGTATCAGAAACAGGACCTGCAGGGGATTATGGGAACTGCAAGGCCTCTGGTCTCAAAGCCTTCTTCATATAGCCACACAGGTGCCAAAGGTTAAAGAGATCCAAATGGATTTTAAGAGTAGTTCACAGGATTCAAGCCACCTCATAGGGAGTCCTCAACTGAGGTTAACACAGAGGAAGGGGACGGTCTCCTTCCCCTTGAGAAGTAGTCCATAAAGCACCACAATCACCGGTTTTAAGAACTGCAGTGGTCCAGTCTGGGCAGAACGTGCACTGCTGGGCATGCAGAAAACCACACAGAGCCACAGGCAAGCAGCACACAGCTGTGGGCTTGCTGCAGGGCACAGGCATCGTACCCCCAGAGATCAAATACTTGGTTAAAATTTTGGGAAGAACCGGGATAGCATGAGCAGGTGAGGGCTTGGAGCTTAAGGACTCTAGTCATAGTGGGAAGTGAGCAGGTGGGTGGGCTTGGCCGACGGACATCTAGTTTATATGGGGAGTGGAAGCAATGAGGCTTCATCCATCTCACAGTAATAAATAGAAATCAGCACGTTTTGACTATGAAATGAAATGGAAATGGAATATGAGGGAAGGAGAATGATATTGTCTAATTTATCCACAAGCATTATCTATATTAGATGGTCTTCAGCTTCACCTTTTTGTCATGAATTCTTAAGAATCTGTCAAAAGCCATAAACTCTTAACCTAGCAACGTGGCCTTCTATCCCTTTCTCAAAACATCTTTAGGATGGTTTCTGTTCTTCCACCCTAAAGTCCTAGGTCTCAGGCTAAGATTTTTATTTATTTATTTAGATTGTTCAAGGTAAGATCTCATTCTAGCCCAGGCTGACTTGGAATTCACTAAGTAGTCTCAGGGTGGCCACGAACTCATGGCGATCCTCCTACCTCTGCCTCCTGAGTTCTAGGATTAAAGGTGTGCACCACCATGCCCAGCTATCAGGCTAAGGACCCCAGATTTTCATTAACACTGACCTCAGAAACCATACCTGCCACCCTGGTATATTTCTCGATGGAGTGAACACTTGTCAAATGTCAACTGCTCTCTCTGGAATGAGCCCCCCCCCCCCCAGCTCGTCCTATGGTTCCTTCCCTTTGGCCAGATGTCCAGTCTGGATGCACAGTCAATGTCTTGTCCATGGTTGGCTTCTGAGTGAAGCAATGTGTGCTACATGCAGCTGTGTTCGTGGAATGACGACATCAGGATAAAAGTCATCCTAGTCATCCTTCTCTGCTTAGGCATCCAGGCCTTCTAGATTCCACTGGAGGCCCATCAGGAGAGCAGCCTGAGATAGGAAGTCACTCAACCTGAGCTAAGTGTGTGAAGTAGATAAAACCCAGGGCTTTGGTAAGTATTAAATAGAACAATACTTTCAAAATAGAAAAATGCTGTAAGGTACACATTATGATTGTTGTTTAAACAAGCTAGAAATGAAGTATCCCTTTGGAATGTTATTTAATCTGATAAAAGGGCCCCAGGTTATGAGGCATGCTCAGTTGAAGGAATGAATAAAGAGGGTCCATCCTGATCATTCGTTGAGGTCAGCTTCTGGACCATTCCTTAGACAGAAGCCTAAGCTTAGCACAAGAAGAAAGATTATCTGATTTGATCTCTCTTCCTACAAGGTCTGATGCCCTGCTCAGGATTATAAATCCACTGTGATTCCACAGGCATACCTTTCCCACTTTATTTCCATAAAGTCTTGAGAAAGAGAAGCTGTGTTGGATATCCTCAGGCAGCTCTAGAAAGGACATGATCTCAGAAGGATCCAGAGTTATTCTGAATAGCACATGCTTCCAAGTTTGACCAGATCAGTTTCCTAAAAGCCATTAGCCTATGAGCAGAGAGTTGCATCGCATCCCCCATTGGGGTCAGAATGAAACTTTCCGGATATATTTCATAAGTGAGTATGAGCACTGACAATTCAGCCTTCACCAAGGAAAGCAGCTGCTGTGACCCTGTGTGGCAGAAGCAATGTGGAGGATGGGAGGTGGCCTGTTAGTCCATAACCTGTGACAGGCTGGTCTTGGCTGCCAGGATGCTCTGAGCAGCCAGCAATGTGCTTCTCAAAGACCCAGTGAATAACAAGTGGAGCTGAAAGATACAACCTTCTCTTAGCTTCATGGGCAAGAGAAACCTCCATTTCTCAACTTCTCAATCATAAATAATTGACATTTTGAAAATGATCAAAAATACTAAAAATAGCAGCTTATATTTATAGAATGGGTTCACGGTAAATGATCTAAATACCTTCATACTAATATTGTTAAACCAAGAGCAATAATTCTTTTCTTGTGCAAACTTCTTTAATAATAAACAGTAAGAAACAATAATAGAATAACCTACCATCTAGCAGAGTGTCGAAGTGTACAGTTTGCAAGTACTCCTTCTCGCGCATAAACCCTTTGAGGGGAGTAGCCCAGCCTTCACTCAGAACCTGGACCCACTGGAGATCCAGCTGTGGAACAGAGAAAGCAGGTCACTGTTTCCATCCATTCTCTCTCAGCACCTGGCCCCAGGTCGAGGGCACAACCTTTTATGATTGAAGTGTTCCCACATGGCATGCTGCCTTGTGATCCAAGATCTAGCTAGGTCTAAGTCTAGAACTTTCCTATATAAAAATGGTAAAATGATTTCAAATTGAGATGATTTGAATATTTTAGGCTATAACTATTCTAATAATGCACAACTAAGTTGAAAATTAGCAATTTTCAAGCCAGGTGTAGGGGCTCACACCTTTAAATCCCAGCCCTTGGGAGGTAAAGGTATGAGGATTGCTGTGAGTTCAAGGCTACCCTAAGACAACAAAGGTCACCTTAGGCTAGATCAAGACCCTACCTCAAAAAAAAAAAAAAAAGGAAACTTTGCTGTTTAAATCCTTTTTTTTTGTTTCAACACACACACACACACACACACACACACACACACACACACACACACACACACAGAGTATGGTTTAGTATGCTTTCTTACCAGACATACTATTGATCATTTGACTGAACAGAACAAGCTACTGACTCTAAGATGAAGGCCCAATTATTACCATGGCATGAAAACTTTTAAGTTCTGGTCCTTGTGACTCAGGGAGGGACTTGTACCTTCCTCCACTTTCCAATTGGGACCTACTTAACAATACCACCAGTCAAAGTACATGAAAGCATATATGTTTCATAAACAACATAAACAGTGTTTGGCCCATCCTTTTCCCCACCCCATCATTTAAAACTCAGCACACTGGTCATTGCTCAGAAATCTTTCCTGTCACCCATCCCTATGACCCCAAGAACGAACTGTCAGACTTTTGAAGTTCTCTATCATTTGGAATACCTTGTTATTGGAACTATCATACCACATGATAATTATGTGTTTACTAATCTGCCTAGAGCATGGAGGTGCCTGCAGCTTATTGTAGAGTCGAGGGATTCTGTTTACAAGTTGTTCATGACTTATTAAAACCACATTCATTAGCTGCAGCAAGTTCAAGTTCCCTAAACTCCAAAGTTTTAATGAAGAATAAAATGGTGCCAAGAAAGACTCAATTATCTTGTATGCACTAAATAAAACTGACCTATAAAAATGCCATCTGCAGACAGTTTGCTGGAGTTACATCTTACATATTCGAGGCAGTGAAATCAGACTAGTCTCTCCCCAATGGAGGAAGAGTCCAATCTATAGGGTATGAAGGATGGAGGCTTATCGCTTCAGCTCAGGGTTGCTTTTTGTTTTCATCACATTCCTTCTCCATTGCCCAAGAGGTGCTCATCTTTTGGACAAACTGTTTCTCAGCCACTGCCAAGAAATTGTTATTGGCCTTCAGCCTCTATTTCATCAGCACAGCTGTAGGTAGAATGGCAGCTATGCAAACTGCCCGTGCACTTTTCCAGGCTGTCTCTCTATGTGTCTTAGTAAGAGATCTGCTCAGAGAAGATGGGCAAAATCAAACTGTTTGTCTTCATAGGCATTACCTGACACCTTCTTAGACTTTTCTCTTTCCTTCCCTTTGCCTTTCCCCTCCATCCCTTCCTTCCTTCCTTTTTCTTTTCTTTCCCTTCCTCCCTCCCTCCCTCCCTCTCCTTCTCTCTCTCTCTCTCTCTCTCTCTCTCTCTCTCTCTCTCTCTCTCTCTCTCTCTCTCTGTGGCAGGGTCTCACTCTAACCCAGAATGACCTGGAACATTCTTTATAGTCCAAACTGGTGAACTTCCTACCTCAGCCTCCTGAGTGCTGGATTATAGGTGTGAGTAAACTGTGTCTGGCTTATTACTGAGACCTTTCTTATTACCAAGAAGATTGTGATTGAGTATCATGACTGAATTCTTCTCTGGCCAGTCTGTACTCTTACCTTGGTGATTGACAATGACGGGAGAGCCTCGGCCTCAGCTCGGACTTGATCAAGTTTGTTTTCTGGCACAAAGAGTTCATGGATGCCTTTGATCATAGTGTGAGGTACAATGTTCTGAAATTAAATGGAAATGGCAGCCATTGTAAATGAGGATTGTACAAAGAATGTTTCAAGTAAAGAAGCAGAGATTACACTGAGGACTAGAGAGGGATGGGGCAAGAGAGACAGCCAGCCTGGGCTCCCCACCTGCTCTTGCAGAAGCTCCACCACCTGCTGGACGCAGTCACTCACAGAAGACAAGTTGGTCTTCAGCACGCACTCTGGAGTCTCGGGCTTCTCGTAATCAGAATCAATGCCTGTAAACCCTGCAGGACACGATGGCAAATCTTAGTTTTGTTTTTGTTTATTTCTCATTTTTTTTAAGGTAGGTTCTCAGTCTAGCCCAAACTGTCCTGGAACTCCCAGTCTGGCCTCAAACTCACAGCAGTGATCCTCCTACCTCTGCCTCCTGGGTGCTAGGATTAAAGGCATGCACCACCAACACCCAGCTTTTTTTTTTTTTTTTTTGGTAGGATTTCCTCTAGCCCAGGCTCAAACTCCCAGCAATCCTCCTACCTCAGCCTCCTGAATGCTGGGACTAAAGGCATGCACCACCACACCTGGCTCAGAATATTATTTTTAATCAATCAGACATAACATAGAGAATAATGTATCAAACTGAAAATTTTGATTGCAATAGAGAAGTTCAGATGTCACTCTTGACATCTTCCCATAGGTAAGAAAACGCATCACTGAGGGCTGGGAATGTGGCTCAGCGCCTAGATACATGAATCCTCGAGTCCGTTCCCAGCGTTACATCAAACCAGGCATGGTGGGACTGTAATTCTAGTACTTGGGAGGTGGAGACAGGATGGTCGGGAATTCAAGGTCATCCTCAGTTATAAAAGGGAGTTGCAAACCATTTTTGGGCTACATGAAATGCTGTCTCCAGAAGAAAAGAAGAGGAAGGAAGGAAGTAAGGAAGGAAATAAGGAAGAAAGCGAAGGAGGGAGGAAAAAAGGAAGGAAGAAAGAGTAGCAAGCTGGGCATGGTGGCTCACGCCTTTAATCCCAGCACTGGGGAGGCAGAGGTAGAAGGATCACCATGAGTTCAAGGCCACCCTGAGACTACACAGTGAATTCCAGGTCAGCCTGGACTAGAGCGAGACCCTACCTCAAAAAACCAAAAACAAACGAGAGAGAGAGAGAGAGAGAGAGAGAGAGAGAGAGAGAGAGAGAGAGAGAGAGAGAGAGAGAGAAAGCACAGCTGTATTTTCACCATAGAATGCTTCATTATCAACAGTATCTGGCCAAGGCCAAGGCCAAACCTGAAACAGCTGATAAGAATCAAACAGGAAAGCCAGGAGGAAAATTCGGATATACTCCCTTAAACACAGTCACAAAATCATACCATTCTATTCTCTGAATTTTACTGCTCATGCCTAAGGCAACAGTTCCTGAACGAGAAAGCCTACATTTGACTTAGGCCCATGGCCATACTGAACACTGTGCTTTGATAAAAAGCTGCATGTGTCGGCTGGGCATGGTGGTGTGCACCTTGAATTAATCCCCAGCACTTACTTGGGAGGCAGAGGTAGAAGGATCACTGTGAGTTCAAGGCCAGCCTGGAACTACAGAGTGAGTTCCAGGTCAGACTGGGCTAGAGTGAGACCCTACCTCACAAAACCAACAAAGAAAGTTGCATATAAAAAAGCTGCAGAGAGAAGAGATGCATATGTCATTTGCAATTTTGGAAATCGGATTTTACGACTTAGATTTCTGAGGACAGAACTCACAGATTGGTAGGCTAAATCACTATCAAAGATGCTGCTTGCCAGGTCCCGTACCTTTAATCTCTCCAGCTCGGGCCCGTTTGTAAAGGCCTTTTACATCCCGGCTTTCACAGATATTTAGAGGTGCGTCTACAAATATTTCAAAAAACGGCAGTCCTGCTAATTCATGGATTTTGCGGGCATTCTCACGATCCTGAAAAACAGTATATTTAAGTATGAGAAAAGAGAGCCAGGCATGTTCATAATCCCAGCACTGGGGGAGACAGAGGCAGAAGAATCAGAGTTTAAGGTCAGACTTGGCTACATAGTAAATTTGAGGCCAGCCTGTGCTACATAAAACCCTTTAAGAGAAAATAAAGCAACCCACCATGGCTCAGGGAACTTTACAGAAGAGGGGGCAGAAAGATTGTAAGCGCCACGGTGGGGGGGACTATTCAGAGGCATTGCCCCCACCCCACAATAACTGCTGCTTGCACAACTCATCCTTCATCCATGGAGCATTCCGGCAATCCCACTTCGGAGGACCCTCCGTGGAATGGGGGCGGGGAGGAGGGAAACAGTGGTACAAATGAGCCAACTTGTACATACAAAGTTTCTACTTATTAATTTTTTTTTAAATAAAGTAAAAAAAAGGGCTGGTGAGATGGCTCAGCGGTTAAGGCACTTGCCTCCAGTGCCTAAGGCCCTGGGTTCAATTCCCCAGGACCCACAAGGTGGTGGCCCTGGTGCTCTCTCTCTCTCTCTCTCTCTCTCTCTCTCTCTCTGCTTGAAAATGAGTAAATAAAATATATTTTAAAAAAGTAAAAAAGAAATGTCAAAAAGAGGTTTACTGGGCTGGAGAGATGGCTCAGCGATTAAGGCATTTGCCTCTGCTGCCTAAGGCCCTGGGTTCAATTCTCCAGGACCCACATAAGCCAGACCCACAAGGTGGTGTCCCTGGTGTTCTCTCTCTCTCTGCTTGAAAAATAAATAAAATATTAAAAAAAAAGAGGTTTACTATGGACAATGGTTTGAATGTGTTGGGAACTTAAGTCTTTAAGTTTGTATGTAGACGGTCTCTGCAGATGAGCCTTTGGGAGGCTGGTAAGACTACATAGGGTGCAGCGTGGGGCTCCCACGATGGGATTACGGCTTTAAAGAACGGGGTAGAGTGGAGCACTCCTGAGACCCAGGCAAGAGGACCATGAGCTCAAGGCCAGCCTCCTGAAGCCAGGTCCATGCTATCTGAGCGCCTGCTGGCTTGCCACATGAAGCAGCCGAGCCCTCAGCAGATGCTAGCAGAAGTGGACCCCATGCTTTTGGGCTTCCTAGCTTCCACAACCATGAGCAAAGTCAACCTCTAGTCCTTTTAAAGGATCTGGTCTGATGTTCTAACAGAAAAGGGACTGGCCAAATATCTCATAACTGTGTGCTCTGGGCCTTGGTACGTTCAAGATAACTGGCTTCAGGAGACCTTCCAGAAAGTTCAGCAGGCCTCTCTGATAAACACAGCTGTCTCAAGCACTTCCAGAGGAAATTACAGGAAACAATTCCTCTTAGCAGGACTGTGCTGGCAATATGGGCAGACTTCATTCCAAGGATGTGTTCAAGACACACTGTAGTTATCTGTAACTCCCAGAAACTTCCTGCTTTAACACAAAAACAGCGCGAGCCTCCTCAGTGAGGTCCATGTCAACACCCATGACCCAGGGCTTTCCAGTGACAGTCCTTTGGCCAGCGGATCATTCCCCTTCCTCAACAGAAATTAAAGGACTTTTGAGTTCTTGCTTAACTTTACCCTTTCCACTCTGAGCCAATGTCCCTAGTGTGACCATTAAAGGCTTTAGGTCAATGGGAACACCAGCTTCTGAAAATGAAGCAACTCTCTTTACATAACAACGTGTAAACAGGGGACCCGGGAGGGCACGTGAGGGGAGCAGGCTGCAGGGAAAGGAATCTGGCTGCACCCCGGCCTCCCTGGTGCTGGGCTGGCTCTGGGCAGGTGTGGGCCTGTGCACCCTGCCAAAACTGTTACCTTGGTGAACGGAGAAATGAAGCTGGTAATGCACACCAGACCCGCGTCGGCGAAGAGCTTGGCCACCTCAGCAATCCGCCGGATATTTTCTTCTCGATCCCCAGGAGAGAAGCCAAGGTTCTTGTTAAGGCCATGACGGACGTTGTCCCCATCCAGGGAGTAACAAGGAATGGCATGGGAGACAAGGTACTCTTCCAGAGCAAAACTGATCGTTGTTTTCCCAGCACCAGAGAGACCTGTCCAGAACAGGCAAGACAGAGTGGCATTGGACCAGGTTGTGGAATGAAGAGTGTTTGAGCTCGGAACACTGGTGCAAGACTGTAATCCAACAATTTGGGAGGCTATATAGTGAGTTCAAGGCCAGCCTGGGCTATGTTAGACCCTGGCTCAAAAAAACCCATATCCTACTCCCCCCGCAAAAATAGATGAAAAATTGTGAGATAACCTGACACTTTTAGATGTGACTTAAACCTCATGACAATCCTTTCATTTTAAGTGAAGACTGCTAAAACCCAGGAAAAGGTATAGTTTATTATACACCAGGACTTGTTATTCTAACCTTTGGAATAACTGTTGACAAATGCTTTTGGGGTGACAGCCTTACACAGCATCTAGGGGGTTCGTTCAGTGTGTTCTGTTTTGCTTGCAGAACACTCTACTGACAGAAAAGTGTGCAAGCAAATTTGGATTCTGGCTTCTCTTGAAAAATGTCAGCAGTCTTGTGTCCCTTCCTATGGCAGCTATTAGCAAGAGTGGAGGGGACAGATGCCTGAGACTGGTGAAGCCATCCCTTAGCAGGACACCCCTTAGCAGCCACCTGATGTCAGAACCCACTTGCTGGCCTTTGGTTTTAAGAATTTTCAAAAATAACAACTCTCAAACCGGGCGTGGTGGTGCACACCTTTAATACCAGCACTTGGGAGGCAGAGGTAGAAGGATCCCTGTGAGTTCAAGGTCAGTTTGGGACTACAGAGTGGGTTCCGGGTCAGCCTGGGCTAGAGTGAGACCTTACATGGAAAAAACAAAAATAAACCAAACAAACCAACCCAACAAACAAACAAACAAACAAAAACAATACAGACAGTTGTGCTGAGTGTGTTACAGCACTTAGGTCTAAAGACCCTTCAGGGCTCTACACGGAAAAGAACTAAGATGTGTTTTCCATGCTGTGTGGGCATCATGGTGGGGGGGAGACATGCACCTGCCAGATTCACTCAGACGCTTAAATTCTGAACTATTGCTAGAAAACTAACATCCTCCCCACTGCCAAATTCACTTGTGCTAAAGTGGCTGAACCTGGAGAATACTCCATGGTGCCAAGCCATAGCATGGAGACAGGAAAACTGGGAGGAAAGAGAAAAAAGGCAAGAGATAATCAGACAGAGAAGACAGCGGGAGGCGGAGGAGAGGAGAAAGGCAGATAAGAGAATAGACAGGTGGGCATAAGTTCGGAGGAATGAACTGGGGTAGGAGGAGGTATTCTATGAAAGGGGAAATAGTTTCCACATTTCTAATTCTACTTTAAAGTCACATCCTTGGCCTCGAGAGAGGAACATGAGAAGAAATGGCTCCATGAAGAATGTTTAGCTAAATCATTGTTGGTACTGTCTATAGTGTTCAGTTTCTTTTCAATAATGACAAGTGATAAATTCCTCTGAGAATTTATATCAGGTCATAGGGTATGGAAAATGGCAATCTTGATTCTCTGGTATGTTCTTTGGTATCAGAATAATGAGAAATATAATAGAAATTCCCTTCCATTTTGCTTCAGCTGTTGGGTATAAAGACAAATAGTAGTAACTGTATTTAACTAAATTGTTGTCATGTATATTGTAATCTGTTGTGGAAATACTAACTACATTTGCTAAGAACTTTGCCCTGGCCAGGTACTGTGTTAAGTGCATTTCTGCTTTATTTCATTTACTTCTATCAACACATCCACGAGACAGTTACTAAACTGTATTCTACTCGACGTTTACAGAAGCTGAGTGGCTTGTCCAAAGTGACACATCTAAGGTGAAGCTGGGGCTTAACTTTGAGTCTCTGAAGTTTCTGGTTTCGTCTGGTTTGCATGGTCAACATCTTACCTCTGAAACAAGGATAAACAGTAAATTAGGAAAAGACAAAGAAAGCATATGCTTGCTGTTTCCTTTCCTTTCCTTTCCTTTCCTTTCCTTTCCTTTCCTTTCCTTTCCTTTCCTTTCCTTTCCTTTCCTTTCCTTTCCTTTCCTTTCCTTTCCTTTCCTTTTCAAAGGAGTGCTGCGGTAGAGAAACTCACGTGCATGTCCCAGGATAAATGAGGTCTTCCCTAGTACACTTCTCATGAAGGCAATCATATAATGAGAGGGGATCCTTTGGGAAAACCGCTGTACCTACTGCTCCTAACTATGCCTCTTGGATGGCGCAATGGCCCAGAAATAATGACAAGGAGTGCTGCAGTTTGGAACCTGGGAGCCCTCACAATGCCCATCACACCACAGGATAAGGATGCAAATGCTGGTTGTGAAACCACAGAGAAAAGCACAGACACTAAACTCAGAAAAGACAAGAGCAAAGCTGACTTCCACAGGGACAGGGAAAGACTCTAAAGAGCAGGAAGAATGACACCCAGGGTGGCGGTGCTCTCCTGTAATCCTAGCAATCAGGAGGCTGCAGCAGGAGGCTAGCCATAGTGAGACCCTGTCTCAGAAAACCAAAGGCAGAGCAAGCAAGCAAACTAACCAAAGCGAAATCTTTACAAAAACTGCAGGGCAGCCCCTTCCCTGCCATCTTTAGAGCGATCTTTGGGTTAAAGCGCATCTGCCTTTGTGAGCAGAGGGCAGCATATACGCTGATACCATGGCCTGGATAGACATTTCATTGCATCCATGAACCTGACTGTTCCTTTGGAGTGCAGGCTGTATTTGACTCAGTCCCAAAAAACAGTTTTCTGCCCTGTGCTCAGAATACAAGGAAACAGCTCAGGACTGGGGTGTTGAGGGCCCTAGGGCCCAATTCCATTTCTGCCACTAACCCCTAGCATCAATGTCTGCAGCAAGAAAAGGATCAGAAAGGAGAGCTCACGGGGTCAACTCAGTGCGGGTAAGTTTTTTCTGAAGGCAAAGGGAAATCCTCAGCTAAATAGAAATTTCTAGTTATCTTCTTCCAGATTCTTAAATTGGCTTGTTTACAGTAAGTAAACAAGTCCTCTAGAACATCAAAACATCAGAACACAGAGAGTATCTCTAAACATCTAAAATGGAACAGGCTGCCAAATGACCAGTGCCAAGGTCCATTCATTGCACCCGGAAATGGGTTTAAGGACAAACATTCCCTAGACTGAAAGAGGGTGTCATACACTCTTGTCTCGTCTTGTCATAGATGGGAGAATTAGGACTATCATCCAGTCTTTCTGCTACAGCTCTCAGCGTCCTTCAAGGTCAAAATGAACATGTGGTAGGTATATTATGTTATACTCATCTCCACAAAATTGTCAAACACATTAATTTTTTTTTCCTGAGGTAGAGTCTCACACTAACCCAAGCTGACCTGGAAATCACTATGTAGTCTCAGGCTGGCCTTGAACTCACAATGCTTCCCCTACCTCAGCTTCCCTAGTGCTGGGATTAAAGGCACGCACCAATATACCCAGCTAAAGGCATTAAATTTAAGCTAAAGAAAAGATATGTTGAAAAATACGTGCATATGCATGTGTGTATGTAAACATACATATGTGTATTTTGATACCTGTTAGCCACACGGTACAGCCTCGGAATCCACCCCTGGTTCCAACCACCTGCCCTCTCTTATTCCTGCTCACATGGTGGGCTTGATAGACGACATTAGTGGATTTTTGCTGCTTATCCTACAAAAGAAGATAAGACCAAGCACAATATTTGATTAGTGAAATACATATTCTTCACATGATATAATACAAAGCCATTTAAACTTTTTAATTGCAAAACTAACACATTTCACATCTATGAAAAAAGGCACCCTCATCCCAATGTATATTTTTTTCATTTCTGCAGTAAGTATATGAACTTTATTTCTCCACTCCAGTCCTGGCTCAGGGGGTAAAGGACTTGCCATGTAAGTATGAGGACCCACGTGTGGATCGTCAGCACCCACATAAATAGCCAGGTGAAGTAGCACACACCTCTAACCACAAGGCCGGTGAGATGGAGATGGGAGAATCCCTAGAGCTTGCTGTCTAGCCATTCTGGCTGCATTGGTGAGCTCCAGGTTCAGTGAGAGACCCCACCTTAAAAATCTAGGTGGAGGAAGCCAAAAGTGTTTGCTTGCAAAGCCTGATAGCCCCGGATCAATTATCTGGTACTGATGTAAAGCCAGATGCACAAAGTGGTGCATGCATCCGGAATTTGTTGGCAGTGGCAAGAGGCCCTGGTGTACCCATCTCTCTCTCTCTCTCTCTCTCTCTCTCTCTCTCTCTCTCTCTCTCTCTCTGTCTGTCTCTCTAAATAAAAGCTAGCTAGAGAGTGAAGAAGACACCAGACATCAACTTCCAACCTCCACATACACCTGCACAGGTGTATGTGTACCCACACACATGTGCTCACACATGAACATATACGCTCACATATACACATGCAACAAAAATGATTGTACATTGTCACTTTATGCAGCACAATATGGCAAATGACTAATAAAGCTAGAATGCAAGGGCATGATAGTCGTGGTCTTTGCCTCTGCATCTCTTCTTCTACAACTGGCAAACAGAGTGACAGTTATTAGTTCTTCCAATTTAAAAACCAACATTGCCATTAGAGCATCTGCCATGATCTTTTATGACTATCATTCAAATTATACTATTTTGATGCTATGGCACATTTCTGATTCCATAACATTTTTTAACTTGTATACCTTAGGTAGTGGCCATAAGGGAATGTCTTTGCTTCTATAAATGAATGTTCTCCCCATATCCTGTAGGCTTGAACAAAGAACAAACTACTCCAAAAACAGAGGTCATACTAGCCAGGGAAGAGACCCAAGAAACAGTGTAAAGACTAAAATTAGCTCACACCTGCAATCCAGCACTTGGGAGGCTGAGGCAAGAGGATTGCATGGAGTTTGAAACCAGCTTAAGCTACATACTCCCTTCCAGGCCAGTCTGGGATACTGTTGCAGTCAGCCACATGCCACTGAGATGAGTCTTCAAACCAGGCACAATTTGGGGGAGGAAAGTATTTATTGGAATTACAGATTGAGGGGAAGTTCCGTAACAGCAAAAGAGGCTGGCCCTCTTTCACAGGTCTGAGCAGAGCAGAAACCCATTACCAACACCATACATACAGAACAACAAACAGGCAGGAGGGTCAAGGAGAGAATTTCTTATCCTTTATATAGCCTTAGGTGGGGTCTTGAAACCCTATCTCAGACTTAATGGCTTCCCAAGTCTCTGGAATTTCCTTCCTGCACTGTCCACACAGGAAAGGATGTTTACTTCTAGCTTCTTTGAGCTTCTTTACCTCCTGCCCCTTGCTGAGAGGCTGCCTTCCTATAAACATCCTCAGAGACCCACCCAAGATAATTAAAAAGATCCAAGTTGACAACAAAACCCAACCATCACAGATCCAGTGTGAGCTCCTGCCTCAAAATGCTCCAAACAAGTACCAAACTAACCAACCAACATAGGGTTTCTCCTACCCACACAGCAGAGACCAGGTAAGAGTTCAGTCTCTGAGCACACAGGGCTATTCCCTCACAAGAACTAAAACTTTGCTTCCATTTCCCCAACTCAACGTATGAACTTTTTAATCTTTAAAAAACCTTAGCAGAAATAAAAATGTTCCAGCCATGAGGCATGGAGGCCAATTCAAATCTCAAATGTCTGTATTTGTTGTACTGACATCAGCCTAGTGAGGTAACAGATGATCTGATCCTGACTGGAAACTGACTGGAAGGTGAATGTTGGATGAATGTTTTTAAAGGTAGGAGCTAGAGAGATAGCTCAGTGGATACAAGTGTGAATACCTGACTTTGGATCTCCAGAATCCATGTTTTAACAAGCTCACATGCTGTGGTGGGCCCCTGTAATGCCCATGACAAGAAAGAAGGTGAAGGCAGGAGAATCTCCTGGGAGCTTGTGGGCCAGCTATCGTGATGAGTGCAGTGGTGAACAATGAGAGACCATGCCTCAATCAAGGTGGAAAGTGAGGACTGACCTCCTCACATGTACACTGTGGCATGTGTGAGCCTGAACTCATGCATATGACCACACACACACACACACACACACACACACACACACACACAGGTAAAAACGATCCAACAAATATAGCTTTGGGTGGACTTTTAGGAAATGTAATCCTTAAACCAAGGAAGAAAGAAATCATAATGACAGGTGAATCAACTGGTTTAGAATTGCCCACATGTCTGGCGCTGGGTAAATGGAATTTCTGAACTGTAAAAATCTATGAGCCTCTTAACATACATGTACTCCCACCAGATCTAAGAAATCACAAACATATTTTAAGCAAGACCTGGAGGATCCTAGAAAACTGTTCATTCTCTCCTAAGTGCTTCTTGAGCACTTGCTTGAAAAGCCTGTTATCCAGGACTCAATTCCCCAGCCACTCGTGTAAATTCAGCCAAGCATTCAATTTGCAGAGGCAAAAAGACCCTGGTGTGCTTTATATATAATATATATATTAAATTTAGAAATTAAAAATAGTTCACAACTCACCAGAAGGCACTACTCTAGTATACTATTATAGTTGTCTGCTGGATTGTTTATTGATAGAGAATGAGCCCAGGGTCACAGCTTGGCAAGCACTCTGTGATTGAAGCAGTATTATCTCTATCCCCTTGGAATCTGGCCACACTTGCTGTGTGCATCCAGGATGACCTGGAACTTGCTCTTCTGCTGCCTTAGTCTCCTCAGGAACCCGGATCACAGGCATGTGCCACCACACCCAGATATACCTGCATCTTAACCACAGGTTTGGAATACAAAGTGTTTTTCATCTTGGCAAAGTTTAAACAAACAATATTTTCAGATGGCCAGTTACTGGGCTCTTCTGGTTCAGCAAGTATTTTGCTTATTTATTTCAAAATCAACCTCGGTGTTTTGCAAAAGGCAAACATAAAACAGAAACAGATGTTTTGAAGAATATTTGAACTGCAAAGGGGAGAGGCAGCCAAATAGATTTTCTTCCTTGCCGAAAGCCTTCTACGCCTCTCAACAGCACATGGTGTTCTAAGCTTTGGAAAGAAATAGTTGTCAGAATAAAGGTTCTGTCTACAGAAACACCTGCTAAGGGAGCCAAGCCTACCCTCCTGCATATGCAAAGTTCTTCCTCAGGGCTGCCTGACACAGTCACTTAGCAGGAAGCGGCCCAGAAACTTCAAAGTTAATAGCAGAACTCTTTGCTACATTCTTCCCACCCCCCAAAAAAATCTTGCAAAAATCCCTGCTTCTTTTAGATTCCTCCAGTGAAACAAGAAAGGCTAATGTATGACTTTTGGAATCAAGCAATCCTAGATTTGAAAATGAGTTACTAACATCTCTAAACCTCCAGTTCTGTTCTTTCTTGGAAAAAATGAGGATAATTTCCACCTGGGGTTGCTGAACAGGGTTAAATAAGATAACACAGCAAAGAACATACCAGACACATGGTGAGCTGTTAAATCTAGTCTGCACTGAGACATTTAATCTGTAGAAATGATGGTAGTTTAGGGTCTAAATCATCCAGGATTAGAAGGGTTCAAGGTAGGTCTGGGGATGGGACTCATGATCACATCAGACAGTGGTGGGACAGCATTTTCTATGGGTAATAAACTTCACCCAGTTCTACTGACCCAGGAAGCACCTGCCCTGGTGTGCACCACTTTGAAGACTGCCTATTCTATTCAGTTTCCTGCCCCAATTTAGGCTGTTTAAGAGTGACAGACATTGTTAACAGGAGAGGGTAACAGAGTCCTTTGCCCCAGGTCCAATTCATGAGCTCTTCAGAATGCACCACGCAGTGTCTCTTTGCTGGACCCACCTCCCACTCCCATTGGAGGCACAGAAAGGGGAGTTCCAGGGCAATTTCTGGAACTCAGGGTGAGGCACCCTGGGATGTGGCAGAGAGCCTGGGCCTTGACTTTATGTGACTAGCAGAGAAAAACTCAAGGAAAAGACTTAAAGACTTAAAAGAGATAGTTTGGTGGTGGGGTGGGGCAGTCCCGGAGCCCAATCCAAGCCCAGTGAGTCACAGTGAGGAATGTCATGCAGGAGTGTGAGCTCAGGAAACCACATGTCAGCATGGGTGTCCCAATGTGCAGAAGTTGTTTTTAAGGTGTGATGGTTTGATCCAGGTATCCCCACAAACATATGTGTTACAAAGCTCAATCCTCAGCCGAAGGCAGTTTGGGTGTTAGCAGCTTGTGGGAGCTGTGTTGTTGGGGGCAGGTTTATGGGGGTTATAAGTCAGCTTCCCCTTGCCAGTGTTTGGCACACCTTCCTGCCATTGTTTGCAGTGCTGTGTCTGAGGTGATGTCCACCCTCTGCTCATGCCATTGTTTTCCCTGCCAGGATGGAGTCTCCCCTGAGTCTGTAAGTCAAAATAAACCTTTTTCTGCCCCAAGGTGCTTTTGGTCGGGTATTTTTCTTCACAGAAACTAGAAGCTAACTAGGTTGTACACAATCCTCAATAAAAGTGCGGCAGCCTCCACTCCTGTCCTGTGGATTAAGTGTTCCTATCTGTGTGATAATCCATCAGGGTTCATTTTCAAGGAGGAGATTGTGTCAAAATGAATTTATATGTGTGTGTAAAAATTCTCAACAAGCAGGGCATGGTGACTCACCCAGCACTTAGGAGGTGGAGGCAGGGGATGACTGTGGGTTCTAGGTCAGCCTGGGTTGTAGTGAGACCCTTCCTCAAAAACAAAACTAAAACCAAAAATTGTCAACAAAAATGAATAAGGTTCATTTTTCAGAAAACAACCTCAGTTAATGATCTATCAAGCTCACATGCATTATTATCTCGTTTATCATTCTGGATCTGGAGATCTGGGATCTGGAGAGGCTGGGCATCGTGGGTCATTGGCAGAGCTGAGTGACTGCTCAGATGTAGGATGTGGCTAAAGTCCATCTTCCTGCCAGCACCCTGCCCACACAGTTCCTACTTTCCAGTCTTAGGTGCGGGATTTCATTGAGAATTCAGTGGGATTGTGCATATTAATTAAGGCTTTTCATACTAGATTAAAAGGTAAACAAAGTTGCCGGATGTGGTGGTGCTCAACTTTAATCACAGCACTCAGGAGGTGGAGGTAGGAGGATCGCAGTGAGTTTGAGGCCACCCTGAGACTACTTAGTGAATGCCAGTTCAGCCTGGGCTAGAGCGAGACCCTACCTCAAAGCAGTTTTCAGATTGGTTCTCTGGGATGTAGAACCCAACGTGAGTAAATGCGAAAAATCAGGAACCATTTTATCGTCTCATTGTGAATTGCAGGCTTATTTTCCAGAAAGACAACCCCGAGCTACCAGGATACTTCACTCTGCTTCTAACTATTACAACTATACTATTGAGTTTCCTCTCCACATTGGTTTGCATTTAGTACTTGTAAGAACACATAGGTTTCTTTCTTGTAATAGTGTGTTTCTTTTCATATTAATAAACTCTCATCCGGACAATGGCCTTATACACATTTAAAAAATAATGTTAGCCAGGTGTGGTGGCACACACCTTTAATCCCAGCAAGAGAGGGGAAGAGGCAGGAGGATCGCTCTGAGTTCCAAGCCAGCCATGGACTAGGTAAACCTGAAATAGAGTGCGACTCTCCCTCAAAAAACAAACATAAAAGTTAATTCTTCTTTTTTCTATATTTTGTAAAGTTCTTATTAATTTTACATGTACTTTTTGTTTGCTTGTTTTTCTTTTGATCCATACTTTACTGATATCACATAAAATATCTATATTACATAAAGGAGTTTTAAGAATATATAAATTATTTTAATATGTTAATACGTCCCATCTGATCATTAGTCATAACCAGATGTGCTCTTCAGACATTTAGCTATTTTGATACAATTAAATTTTATAAACTGTTTTATATATCTGAAACATAGTTATAAGGATCACTTTCATGGTTTTTCATAATTATATCCAGTGATCTAAAATATAATAGAATTCATTTCCTTCTACTTTGAATATCTTTTAATAGCTTGGATTTATTTCTGGAATTCTTACATATGTTTACATGTATGTGTACATTTTTTTCTAAGTGCTAGTGATTAAATAGGGGCCTCACACATGGAAGGCAAGAACTGTAATGTTGAGCTACAAACTCAGCCCTGTTTGTATTTATAATAAAAATATTCTCGGGCTGGAGAGATGGCTCAGCAGTTAAGGCACTTGCCTCCAGTGCCTAAGGCCCCGGGTACAATTCCCCAGGACCCACATAAGCCCACACAGACCCACAAGGTGGTGGCCCTGGTGCGCTCGCTCTCTCTCTTCTGTCTCCTCTCCTTTCTCCACCTCCATCTGCCAGTCAATCCCAGTCCTCCACAGTATCTTCCCCTATTCTGCTTACATGTCACATCCGTTTGTCCTTCCCTCTCCCCTCTTCCAGCTCATCTCTGTATTTGTATGTAGCCAGGCTTGGTGCTTCAAGCCTTTAATCCCAGCACTCAGGAGGCAGAGGCAGGAGAATTGCCTTGAGTTCACGACCAGCCTAGAGCTACACAGTGAATTCCAGGTCAGCCTGGGCTACAGTGAGACACTACCTTGAAATAATTATATATATATATATATATATATATATGCTTTTGGTTCTGGATTTGCAAGAGATTTCATCCACATTTCCCCCAACATATATGCTCATAGATATAAGCTAAGACCTGCATATCAGAAAGAACATGTGGTTTTGGTTTTTGATTTTTCCACCATGTAAAGTTTAGGTGAGTAGATTTATGTTGATCCTGAGAGGACCTTTAATTTTTATTTTTAAAAATATATGGGGATCCTAAGAGAACCTTTACTTTTTATAAATATACATGTTTACTTACTTATTTGAGAGAAACAGAAAGAGACAAAGGGAGAATGAGTACGGGTATCCCAGGGCCTCCTGCCTCTGCAAACAAATTCCAGATGCATGTGCCATTTTGTACACCTGGCTCTACGTGGGTACTAAGGACCTAAACCTAGACCATCAGGCTTTGCAAGCAAGCACCTTTAACCACTGAGCAATCTCCTCAG
>PVHP010007020.1:0-57900 GCA_004024765.1 Zapus hudsonius | reverse complement strand
TTTATTCACTGAAGACTTCACCCAGCCCCAGTGATGCCTGTTTTATAGGATTATTGAAAATAATCTAATTGGAAAGTAAACTAGGAAGTCTTTACATTAACATATCACTGGATAAATTAAAGAAATTATTTTCTGTTTAGCCTTTGGGTGGGAATGAGTGACTGGTAGGATTGGGCAGAGAACTTGTTGAGAAATCTCCACGAGTGACCAGCAGAGCAGAGGGTTAGCACAAGAACTGAAGTGGTCTCCACACTCTGAGGGGATTCATCTTCAAGGCAAGGGTAGAGGTGGGGGAAACGGAGCCTACTTGCCTGCAGAAGTCTGGAGTAGAGAACCTTGCCCCTCATTTACAGGACTAATGGAAAACTTGGAAGAGGGTGATTTCCATATGAGTTTAAAAATCAAGTTCATATTTTGTTCTCTGTTCTGTTACTTGCAAAACTTGGGTTTCACAAGCCAGAACTGACAATATTTGGTGTTCTGAGTACAGATCTTCATAGGGGAGGAAGAACTCTCTCTCTCTCTGGCAAGCCCCATCCCATCCCATTAGAGCTAAATCCCTCTGGTCCCCATTTCTCCAGCTTGCCTTCGGGGGAACAGCTGGTCTGCAATCTCCGTAAAATATCCATTCACGGATGTAGTCCATCGTCATGCGTATTATCTGTGTTACGTGTTCTGAAAGTAGCAGGCTTTCAGCATTACCAGCAGTCATTTTTCAGTCTTGTGCAAAATATGCCCTTGGGAGCTCTTAGCAGATGTTTGGGAAAATTATTGAAAGAAACAAGAAAAAAAAGCCTTCCCCCTGTTGTGAATTCACAGTGAATATACCACTCAAAACAACCATGAAGCATCTCAAAATCTCAAAAAATCAGGAGACACTCTTGTTGTGAGGATCCTTGCCCAAGGAAAATGACGTACAAGTTAAATTCCAAACATTCCATTTTACAGAAGCTAAAATGTTCACATCATAAAGCCTTAATACATCTTATGAATGTTAAAATATTGTGGGATTTTTTTGTGTGTGACATGGTTTTATATATTCTAGGCTTGTCTGTAACTGGTTATGTAGCAGAGTATGGTCATGAACTCCTAATCCTCCATCCTTCATCTACCAAGTGCTGAGATTACAGGAGTGAGTCAACATGTCTGGGTTACACAGTGCAAAGGATCAAGTTTAGGGCTTTCTACAAGGAAGGCTAACACTCTACCAATTGAGCTACATCCCCAGAACGATAGATTGGTTTTAAATAAAATGTTTTGTATATTCTTACCTCGAAGGAATAAGTAAAATCAACCCTTATTTAGCAGTCCAAATCAGAGGGCAAAGAAAGAAGATAGAAAAGTAGGAAAAGGGGGGTGAAGAAAGGAAGGAAAGGGGGGCAGGCAGAGATAAAGGGAAGAAAATTATTGTCTTACTGTTGCTATGACTTTATATGTGTCCTTTCCATATTCAGGTGTTGGATGGTGTTAAGAGGTGGGGCATTTAATAGGAGATTAGGTCCTTAGAACTTGTCCTTCATGAGTAGGATTAAGGACTTTATGAAAAGTGGCTTCATTCAGTATTTGGCTGGCTTGCCCTTCTGTCTTCTGATATGTCAAGACACAGCAGCCCCCATCCTGAGACTACAGCAATAAAATGTCAGGTTGGAAGCAAAGTATAGCCCACATCAGGCAAGGACTCTTGCTATTACCTTGTTCACAGGCCTCCCAGATCCCTGCACTAGACTGACATTAACTACTATTCATTAAAAATGGCCTAGTCTGTGGAATTTTGTTGTAATGGCAATGACAACCAACAGGAACAAAAGCAATCCTACAGCACTTTAGTTATTTTCCTTTCTGTATCATGCCAGAAAAAAAGTGACTCAAATGAAAGAGGTACATAGAACCAGACAGAAAGAAGCATCCTCTTTAAAAAAAAATGCTAATAACTGAAGCCTCATATTGCTGATTGCACTGCATAGTTCTTTCATGATAACTAATACTCCCTTCTCTAGGGCCATTGTTTTTCTGGAAGTGGATATTTTTTTCTTCCATTCAGCAATGCTCCAAATTCTCTCTGATGAGCATCTTTTTGACAGTAAGTCAAAATCTACACCATGGAGTTGAGAAGGACTCTGGGCTCCACAATTCTCTGGTTTTCTTATAGCTTAATAAATTCTGTTTTCAAGTAGAGAAGGTTTCCACACGATGCATACCTGCAAGCATTTTTGTCATAATCATACAGGTATAACAAAATAAGTCAATTTTCATTGGTACCTGACAAAGAAGGAGACTACATTTTCACATTGCACTCAACTCACAACACTTGCCTGCCAAGAATACAGGGCCTGAGCCAGAGTTTTGACAGAGAAAGGTGAACACATAGAAATGGATCTCTTACTGCCTGACACTCTGTGTGTGCAGAATGTCGTCTTTCTTACTGCAGAAAGACACCAGTATTATCACCAAAGACAAGCATTCCTTACAGAAGATAACTTCTATCTCTTCTTGATAATTGCTAATCACAGGTAGCTACAGTAGAAAAGTTTTAACTTCCAGAAATTATCTCTTCACTGTGCTAACTGTTGTCTGTGCTTTGGTACATTCTCTTCCCATAACTTGGAAAGCTTTTGGTTGTGGTTCTTAAGCATTTTTTGCTTAAACAATAGAAATTATTGTCTTCTGTTTCCAGAGTCTAGAATTCCATGATCAAATTGTCAAGGAATTCCTTTTACATCTATGAAAATTATTCATTTTTACAAAATTTATACCATTCTATAAACATAGTGTTTCTCACTTAACATCCTACACAGCCTCTACTTTATTACATGCTGTCATACTCAGCCATATGCCACTGGGATGAACCTCCAAACCAGGCATAGTTATGGGATGAAGAGATTTACTGAAGTTACAGATCCAGGGGAAGTTCCATAATGGTAAAAGAGGCTGACCCCCTTTTCACAGGCCAGACATAGAGATAAAAACCGTCACCAGCACCACACATACAGCATCATACAGGCAGGGGAAAAGAAGAGAGAGATTTCCTTCCCCCTTATATAGCCTTAGGGAGGGGTCTTACAACCCTTTCCCAGATTGTTGACTTCCTGACTCATTGGAATTTCTCTCTTGCACTGCCCCCCGAAAGAAGGGATATTTATTTCTAGCTCCCCTGAGCTGCCTTACAACCTGCCCCCTACTGAAAGGGTCCCCTTTCTGTAAACAATCTCAGAGACCCAATCTCAAGACTACTAACAGGTTAAATTGACAACAAAACTTAATCACGAATGTTATTCAAAAATATCATTTGCTGCACAGTATTCAATTGTATGATCATGACATGTGGTTAATCATTCCTCTATTATAGACATTTGAGTTGGTTCTAACTTTTCAGCATTATAAGTAAATAGTAAGGAAACATCCTTGTACATCTCTTCTATGATGATATAATTAAGATAAATTCCTGGGTATAAAATTAAATAAGTCAAAGGGAAGAACACATGTTCTAAGACTCTTATCACAAATAACCAAATTTCCCTTTTGAGACAATGAGCCAATTTAATCCCATCAGCTGCATGAAGGGTGTCCATTTATTATACCAATAGAATCCACTATTTTGTGAATTTTTTTTATAATTTAGGAGTTACAGCATGACTTGTTATTCTTGGTTTTCCATGCATTTCCTAAAATTTTCTATGATTGGACACTATCATTTGATATTCCCATCCAGTGATAAACTGTAATTGCTTTAAATCCACCTTGTGTTTTCCTTATTCATCTCGGGTACTGATGGAAAGAGACAAGGTTTACTTGTACACATAGATTTGGTTTCCTTTCTCTATTTAGCAATGCTTTCATCATTAATGCCAGCTTCATTCATGAAATGCAATTGAACAATAGACATTCACTGACTTGTGTTTCTGGAAGCTAGAATTCAAAGCACTGAGATATTAATTTGCAAGTATTGACTACAGTGAATCACTAAATGATGAGAACATTATAAATAGATTATTATGATTATTAAAATGGCATTCCAAAATTCAAAATAAGTATTTTAATAAAATAAACTATGTCGATCAGCTGTTTAGAAGAAACTGCAAATATTCACCCCTGTGGATTAAGTGGCAGGTATTGAATTTCAAGCATTTATTGTCATTTTTTATGTTGAAAATGGCACATTTTTATTATCTTATCTGCTGGCTATGGTTAGAAATTTTATTAACAAGTAATAACAATAACAATCACAATAACAATAACAATAGTAACACCCTACATACATATTGAAAAAAACATATTCTTAACTTGACCCACTTCCTATTATTTACCATTGAGAGGATTTTCCCTCACCAGAAGCAGCTCTGCCAGGGTCTGTAGTACAGCACAGTCCGTTTTCAGTATGGATTCTGGATGCCATCAGCTCTCTTGAGAGATGTGAAGGGAAGCAGAGGAGCAGGGCATTGTGGAGAGCAAAAGAGGAATCATGGAAACCTTTCCTGCAGTTTCCCTTTGTAATCCTCCAGACATAACTTTCAAATGACCAGGTACACTGCTGCCAGAGCTGCCCAAATGTATGACTTGATCATTCTTAAAGACCTAGAACACCATGTATTCTGGCCACATTGTCACATGTCTCTACATCGGCCCAGGAACACAGCAGCACCCAGCACATAGAGTAGAGTCTCCCTCTGCAGATCCCACATTATCACGTTTTGTATATAAAATGTCTCTGAGAGATTCATGTGCCTGAATCCCCAGAAAACAGACACTGTTTAGAAAGGTTGTAGAACCTTTAGGAGGTGGAGCATTGCTTGATAAAATACTGGGGCAGTGACTGGGGGCAGGCCTTGAGATTCTTCAGTCCTGTTTGCTGTTCTTTTTCTGTTTCCCACCTGCTAATGTGACAGTGTGATACCAGCTTCTTGCTCCAGCCTGTCATGCCTTCTATGCCATTATGGGATTATGCCCTAGGATTGTGAGCCAAATGAAACCCTATTCCTTCTAAAAGTTGCTTCTGTTGGAACGTTCTGCCCCAGCAATGAGAAAATAACTGATACCAAAATAAAGTTAGTACTGAGGAATGGAGTCATTGCTACGATAAAGCTGACATGTGGTCCCTATGTTTTTGTAACTGGTTTCCCTCAAGAATGTGGAATACTTTGGAACTTCGAACTGTAGAAGATCATAAGAAGAGCTGAATGGATCCTTTCAAAAGATTGGAATGTGGAAAGAATATGGAATGTTGAGGGCAGGCTCATGAGGTTTCAGATAGGAATAAAGATTCTATTCAAAACTGGGCTAGAGGTAATATTCTAGCAAAGAAATAAGCTGTCTTCCGATGGTGTCTTGAGAACTTGAGCAAAGTTTAATTTAACAGTAATGTACTGATGTGTTTGGTGAAGGAAATTTTAAGTCAGAATAATTTTGAGTCACTGCCATGGCTACTTTTACTAAAGCCTACAGTGAAAAAGAACAAAGTGGAGAGCAGAAAGATGTGAAAAATATAAAACTTGATGCAGAAAGACACATAAGAGGGCTGGAGAGATTGCTCAGTGGTTAAGGCGCTTGGCTGCAAAGCCTAACGACCAGAGTTCAATTCCCCAGTACCCATGCAAAGCCAGATGCACAATGTGGCACATGCACCAGGAGTTTTTTGCAGTGGCTGAAGACTCTTGTATGTCCATTCTCTTTATCTGTCTCTCTTCTCTCTATATCTCTCTGCTTGCAAATAAATAATAAAAATACTTTTTAAAAAGAAACGAAACATGAGAAAGTTTAAAGTCTGGGGCAAATAGGGCAGCCACTTTGGCCATAATTGTCACAGAGATTACCAAAGAAATCTATCACTCTGTACTGAGACAATAAAAGAAATAATCCGAGGGCAAGATATAACCCACTAAAGGCTTAAGAGAGAAAGAAAACTATTTGAAACGAAAGGGCCTAGATGCATAATGCTAAGGGTGGTTTCTGCTCCCTAACATCAGCATACAAAGGCTTCTATGCCTGGGTTCCATGGGTGCTAGGCTTCATCCCTATCTGGCAGAAAAACTTGGCATCATGGCCCACAAGGTATTGGTTTTGAAGACATGAAATTCAAGATGAAGGCAGTCATGGAGTAATGCACCATGGTTCCAAAAAGATGGAGGGGATTATGGAGAACTTCCCTAGGATTCCAAAAAGCTGTCAAAGATCAGAAATACGAAGCAAAGTAGGAATCCCTACAAGGATGCTGTAAGAGGCTGCCGTGTAAAGCTGTGAAGATAACCATAATGGCAATGACAATTCTAGGATGTTAGAGATAACAATGCCATGGGATATCTGCCAAAGAAATCTCTGGATTTGGGATGGATTCTTCCTGGAAGAGAGGTTCCAGACAGCAGACATGGAAACGTGGAGCTACTCAAGCCTTTTGGAGTGTCCTGACGACTTCTTTATGAGTCCCAGATAGCAGAGACACAGGATTCCGTGTTTGCTCTGTTGGCTTTCAATCTTGCTTTGATTTTTCCTTGCTTCCCAATATTTCCTTGCTATGCTGCCTTTCTTCCCTTTTGGAATGGAAATGTTTATTCTGTGCCTTTATGTATTGGAAGTATGCAATGTGTGCTTTGATTGGAAAGGGCGAAGAATTAAACTGTTTTGAGTCTCAGAAGAAACTTTGGATTGATGACATTTGAACAGTGTTTGGACTTTTGAATAATGTTTGAACAGAGTATAATCATGGTGACTTTAAAAGTTGAACTGAATGCATTTTGCTTCATGAAATGACCATGAAGCCTATGGGGCCATAAATGGAGCGTTGTGCTTTGAATGTGAAATGTATACTCTAGATTCAAATGTTTGAATTCACGTTTGCTCACCAGTAAGATGACACTGTTTAGGAAGTTTCCAGAACCTTTAGAAGATGGATCATTGCTGGGGGAAGTATGTCATTGGTGGTAGGCACTGAGGTGTTATATTCCAGTCCTATTGGCTGTTCTCTCTCTCTCTCTCTCTCTCTCTCTCTCTCTCTCTCTCTCTCTCTCTCTCTCTCTCTCTCTGTTTCTCTGCTTCCTGTCTGTTGATTGTCAATGTGACAATGCTTGATTGGCTTTTTTCTACAGCCTGCCATGCCTTCTCCACCATGATTGGCTCTAAAACTGGAACTGTAAACTAAATTAAAACTTTTTTTCCTCTAGAAGTTGCTTATTAGGTATTTCATCCCAGCAATGAGAAAGTAACTGATGTACACCCTAGTTCAGACCCTCTACATCTTTATTGCAATTCTTTTGCTGGGTTTTGCAATAAGCTCTACTGTGGTCATGTCTGTCCTCTCTAGAGGCATGGGGATTGCTGAGCTATACGCAAAAGTTCATAGCACCTTGGACTTAATGGAGCAACTTTTCCTGCTCTAGTCCTTGGTCAATGCCACAAGCCTTCCATGTCACCCAGTGAAGAGGCCAGAACAGCATAATCAATGGCAACATAAACAGAAGACACCTACCAAGTACTGTGCTTCTTTCTTAGTAGTAGGAGATGAAAGGTCCAATGCTGAGATCTTTTCATGGGAGAGCATTTCCCAGCATACTCAAACATGATTGACATGGAAGGCTTTTAAAACTTAATCATTTTTCCCATCCACTGGAAAATGTGTATTTACTAAGGATTTACAGTGCTGGCCACGTTTTGCTTCATCAGTCTTAATTGATTTTGTCAATACGGGAGACCATGGCCCTGTAGAAAGTCCTAGTCCAGCTCCCTCTGAACTATGACAAGAGCAGAGAAAAAGACAGTAAATACATACTAGGGTTTGTCTCATATGAATGCACATTGTTTTCTATCCTCTTTTCTGTTAGGAACATAAAAGATAAATGCATTTACCAGAACAATCACAACACAACTTGCACAGTGCATGCTTCCATGCCTTACTACATTAGTCTATCTGGTCCAACAACTATAACTTGGGGTTATTACTTGGCATGGGGCTGCCTCAACTGAAATCTGAGCTTCATCACGAAGTCCTCAGGATACATTATTCAACATTTATGGACCAATTTCTACAAACAACAAATAGAGATTATTACAGTACCAGAACCATGGAGTTACTATAGGGATTAAACGTGGGAAATTCTCACAAAGTCCTTACAATTATGCCTGGCACATAGCAATCACCAAATAAGTACTAACTTTGGTCCATGTGTCTCACCACTGCTAGACTTATAACAGCTTGATTTAATAATATTCTATGAATACGGTTTTCTATTCTTAAAGCATTTGAGATGAAGTGAATCTACCACACATGAAGACTGGAGTGTATTTGTGCTGAAATATGACTCAGTGTTAATTTTGACACCACCAACACTGTTATGAGTCACCAATTATTCATGCACTTTATAAACCAAATATGTAATTATGAAAGCAGAATGTTTGCTCAGTTCATCACTGATCTAAACTCTATACCACTGGCAATAGTTGTGCTATTCAGAATGTAGTTATCGTGCATATGGGATGGCTGCGTGTTGATGGTCTCTAGAGCAAAGACTAACTTCTAAACCATTTGTTATGTACAGGCTTAGCATGATTCTCCTCCAGAATCACTTCTAGTATTGTATTTTCCCCACTGTGCTAGGAATTCAAGTAGCTAGATTATATATATATATATATATATATATATATATATATATATATATATATATAGAGAGAGAGAGAGAGAGAGAGAGAGAGAGAGAGAGCACTAGGAAAATAGTTCAGTGAATAAAGTACTTGCCACACAACATGAGGACTTGAATTCAAATTCTCACTACCCAAATAAAATCTAGGCTGGTGGTGTGTTGCCTATATATAACCCCGTCAAAAGGAAGACAGAGACAAGAGGATCCCTAGCATTCACAGCCATAACGGTGAGCTCTGGGTTCCACAAGAAACTCTGTCTCAAAATATTAAGGTGGAGAGCCACTGAGAAAGACACCTAACATTAACTTCTGGCCTTCAAAGCACTCATTCCCACATATGTGGGCACACATACCATATACACATACACATAAAATAGAAAGAAATAAACCACCTGTGTTCTGCCATCCCCAGCCCCCTGGTCATAAAGCACTGCCCATCCTGGGCTCTTTCAGCATCTCTGAAATGGTTTTCATGTGAGGAAAACAAGGCTAAGACAGAGATCAACATTTCACCTTAATTGTGAAAGTCATGCTACCTGTAAGATAGATTGGAGACGGTTGTGGGTGGGCGGGAGCTGCAGTCAGTTTTCTAACTCAGTGGATGATGACTAAAGAATTAACCCCCTGCTAGGGCTCAGGCAGATACACTTTGAGCCCTGGTAGTGGCAGTCACCATATTCTCAGCTGCAAAATCGCAAGGAATGCTGTTTGTAGCAGAGGGAGCATTATTTTTTTTCCAAAGGAAGTATCGTTAGAGGAATTCCAACTGCCTGCTACATCATTTGTTTCCCTTTTTTTAATCTTCTTGAGGACCCTGAAGTAATGCCCAAATGACCCTGGTACAAAGAAAATGAGAGAGATAGAGACCCAATCACAGGCTGGTGGGAACATTTTACCTGAAATTGCTGGACATCATCTTCATGTGAACATTATCACATAGATGTCCTGCAGTCCCCTCGCATTTGTGTCCTCGGTGACTCTGTATGTATATCTTTACTTATTAAAACATTCTAGCCAAGCAAAGGAAAGATCCATGCTGGATTATCTAGGATGCTTCATTGCCGGCAAAGGCAGATGAAGAAGACAGGACTCCCGCAGCACAGCGTGCATCCATTCATCAGACAGCTTGTTGATTCTGTGAAATTTACCACCGGGACAAAGACCTGCGTATGCTGCATTGTACGTCTGCAGCGTGTAGGAAGGCCAGTGAAGCCACTGGGGAAATTGGTTTTAATAGCAGCACCTAGCAGTAAATCATCCTTTTGCTGGTCACAAGTTTAATCTGTTTCCCAGTGTTTCTGTTGCTTTGCTTTGCAAAGCTTATTGCCAAAAATGGCCACAGTTTGAAATTCAACACACACACACACACACACACACACACACACACACACACACACACACTTCATGCATAGTAGAAGCATCAACAGGTTTTACTCCTGAAATCGAACAGAGAGCCAGAAAAAACGGAAAGGAGAGCACACAGAAAGACTCACATTAGAACTCAGACATCAACGCCATCATTTTTCAGAGTCACACATAGAATTACAATCTCCAGGGTCCACTGGAGTGTAGGGTTGAGTCTAGGAAATGCTTTGTTCTTGCCATTGGCAATGAAAACTAGTAGTAAAGTCCTAACACAGAAAAGATGGTAGATTTGAATGACCCAAACACAAGCACTCCTCTCCTGCCTATAAATTCCTTTCAGAGTAACTTCTAAACAGGCTGGCTTTACCTACCTCATAGCGCTTAATCCCAATGTACAATAGTAGACATTCCTGACTCCTACATTCCACCAAGCCTAATCCTTTAAGTCTCTCCCTCCATCCCCCTTTCTCGCATTCCTTGGATGTATCAAAGCTTTGTAACTCAGGATTAGTTTGCTTATTTACCTTGGGTCACTCTGGGATACCCAAAACTATTCTATTGCTCAGTGTCTCCACTTCTCCACTTGGAGATGGTGGAGATGGTGACATAGAAACCCAGAAATTCTGCCAAGTACTCAGTTGCTGAATTAAAGATGTCAAATCTAGGAAATTAAAATACAGAGCATTAAATCAAACTTGCATTTCAGATAAATAATATCTTTGTATAACTAGATCCCAAGAAATATTTAAGATATAACAAAATAAACTTCTTATATCTATGAAATTAAAATTTAATTGAATACCTTCAATTTTATCTGGGAACTTAAGCTATACGAGCATGGTGAGGCTAAAGACAATATTTAATCAAAATTATCCTGAAAGTGCACCTCATTATAGGCTTATGGGATGATGCAGAAGACACATCCTGCCTGAGAGCTTAGGCAGAAAGAGTCAATAGCAAAGGGGACAAACCAAGGAATGTGGTCACCTTCCATTGTCCACAGCCCAGGACCAACATCCTTAATTAGTGGGGACCCTTTCTGGCTTCAACACAGTCACCCAGGTATCCTTCACCCACCAATCAGACTTGGTTTCTAGGCTGAATCCTTTCAGTTAGACAGGCTGTGGGACTATGTAGAATTGCCACATTTGGACCCTAGCAAATATAAGCGGGTTTACTTGCATTCTTCAGAATGCAGAATACTTATATATACATATTATATATAACAACATTTAAGATGTATGCATATATATATGCACATACATATTAAATACTGCCTTTCAAAAGCCACTGTTGTCACTAGATAGGGCTATTGAGGCATTGATAATATTCTCATAGTAGTATTAGAGCATAAAAAATAAAAATCGGCTAGCAGTTTACAGGATCCCCAAATGAACAGTGGGTTTTTGTTGTTGTTGTTGTTGTTGTTTTTCCTTGACTAAAAACAGGAAACGTCATCAAGCCTGCAGGGTGAACCTGGATTTTTTTTTTCCTTATCTCTTTCTTCCCTGAAAAGTTACACCCTCCAGGAAAGATTTCATTATTTACACCCTTCCTAGATGACAGAAACCCTGATCCCTACCTAAAAACTTCTGGTAATATTGCCTCATTTTACAGAAACCTGTGAAAACTGGTCTTTTTTCTCTAGAGACCTGTAAAATTTGGTCTTTGTCATGTAGAGAATATAGAGACCTTTGCCACTTCCCACAAAGAACCCTGACCTGAGCCATTGGGTGGGCTTCTCAACACCCTCTAGCCTCCCTTCTGAGAGAGCTCTGCCTTGTTTCCTTCTCTTGAGTTCTGGGTTTACACCCTTCTAAAGCTCTCCCTTCCTAGAAAATCTCTCTGAACCTTATGCTCTTGTCTGTGAGTTTCATTCATTGAATCCAAAAGACCAGAATCCAGGAACACCCAAAATTATCAGTGCCTTGGTATCTATTGGTATATTGGCAGAGGAACTCCAAAATTCTCATATCAGACTGGCTTCTAATACACATTGAATTTTCCAATAGTGTTCAGGTTCCATCAGCTAACTAATACATTATTCCTCTATAGTGTCATTTTAATACAAGAATTTGGGGTTTCTTATACACCAATATTTTGGGGTGTTCCGGTATCCTTGTACTCTGAATTAAAAGAACGAACACCACAGACCAGAGGATAAAGTTCAGCAAGATTTTATTATAGCTTAAAACTTTAGGAGGGGGCTGGAGAGATGGCTCAGCGGTTAAGGCACTTGCCTCCAGTGCCTAAGGCCCCAGCTTCAATTCCCCAGTACCCAGTACCCACATATGCCAGACCCACAAAGTAGTGACCCTGGTGGTCTCTCTCTCTCTCTCTCTCTCTCTCTCTCTCTCTCTCTCTCTCTCTCTCTCTCTCTCTCTCTCTCTCTCTCTGCTTGAAAATGAATAAATAAAATACTTTTTAAAAAAACTTTAGGAGGAAGAAGACAAGAGAGGCTAAGCCCAGAATGTAAGAGAAGGAGGCAAGGTGGCATTCTTGCTGGGGGAGCAAGAGGGGCTTTCAGAAGCCTCCTAAGAGAAGGCAGAGCTCTTGCCCAGAAAGGCAAGAAGAGATTTGAGAAACCCCTCAGACACACTTCTGGGGTTTTTATGGGGAGTGATTGACTACGTGAGAGGAAGAAGTTTGGAGGTTACTATGGACAAAGACCAGATTTTACAGCTTTTCCAGTCATCTTAGGTAAGCATCTGAGTTTTTTGTCATCTAGATAGGGTGCAAGCTTAATCTAAAATCTTTCCTAGAGGGTGTAACTTTCCAGGAAAAAAAATAAAAGCCATAAGGAAAACATCCAGGTTTCTGTAAGCTTTGTGACATTTTCCAACTTGAGTCAAGGATAAACCCATTCACTTTGGGGTCCTTTGATCCAGATTGCCCAGCCAAGCTCTGTCTCCTTTCAATTTCATTTTTTTTGCATACATTACAGATTATATATAGGATAGATACTAAATGAGCTATGAAAAGACACTAAACTATATGCCCAGAATTAATCCCTTGCTTTGACATTGCACACTGACAACTTCCATTCAGAGTCCTGCTTGGGGCGCTGGCAATGCTGCCAAAATGCAGGGGAAGAGAACTTGTGGGATTCTTGCAATTTCCAGGAAGTGTACTTGATTAGAAGTGTGGCCTTAGCATGGTCATGGTATCCTGGCGCCTTCTATTTATGAATTACTTCTGGCCTGGCTTCTTCATTTACACTGGACTTTATATGCATTGCTTGGTTCACCCCAGAGTGTATGGAGACATAGGTTTCCATCAATGGCATTTGAAGACCATAATTTCCCAATCACTAGGCTTTAAGGCATGAATACATTATGATGAGTCATCTCTTACCCCTTTTCTAGGGATAACCACAAAAATTAACTTATACATAATGTGTTTCATTTTGCTTACTTCCTTCTGTAGATGGGGATGAGTAGAATGTGTGAATCAAGGGGTCCTTTGCCTGCACTAAGTTCAAAATAGCTTCAGAAATGCTTTTCTAGGGTAACAATTCTTAACCTTGGCCCAAGGGTATTACACGTTATTGAACTTAGCGCACTTAATGATAACACATGGCCAACTTTTTCTTTTGAACAATTATTTATTTACTTCTTCATTAAGAGAGAGTGTGGGCACACTGGAGTGTCCTGCCACTGCAAACAAACTCTAGATCATGTGCCACTTTGTGCATCTGGCTTTATGTGGGTATTTGAGCATCAAACCCAGGCTACCAGTCTTACAAGCAAGGTTACAGTCTTAACAGCTGAGACATATCTCCAGCCCTTTAACTTGTTTTTTGGGTCAAGCCAGAAAAATATTTTCAGTATTCTATTATTAGATTTATGTCACTTTGAGTTTTTAAGAACAAAATGCTCATGTTATAAATCGTTATAAATTATGATACTATTATAAATTTATAAATCATAAATTATTAAATCAATGCAGTATTGACCTTTTTTTAGAATAATCAATAAATAGTCTTGGCTTCTAAAAAATTTGCTTCCATTGTACATATGTGTGTGTATGTTTTTTTTCCCTAGGTCACAATGACAGCTGTCTTTTCTTGAATGTTAGAAGGACTTGATTCAAAAGTTTAAAAATATCTCAATGAACTTATTGGCTCACCAAAAAGAAAAGAGAAGAAAAATTTTTGAAAAGCACTGCATTAAAATAGTGCTTCTCAAACTTTAATAGGAATTTAATAAAAATCAGCTTTTGACTTGTTAGCAATGAGATGGGCGGTCTCACATTCTACCTTTCAATGAAATTCCTAAGGGTTTCTGATGCTGCTGTTCTAGGGAACCACACTTTAGATAGCAGCATCCTAGAGGAAGGAGCCATCACCATGGACCAGCCCACATAGTGCAAAAGCAAATGAAACTCTAGGGAATAAATAGCCCACTCATGATACTAGCACGGATGACTCAGGCTCTTCTAGCAAACAGCTGAGCCCACCCACCTTTCCTTCTCCATCGGATCCTTGCCTCTCTCCTCCTAGCATGACTCATCCAAAAGTAGCACAAGATTGTTGGCCACAGACATCAAAGAGCTCAAAAGAGGCGTAGCTCATCCAGACATACACTGTTGATAAGAACTCTAGGCTAAAATTACTCCAATATCTATTTTCCATAGTCATTAAAGTGGTCTTGTCCAACACAGATCTTTGTCTCATTCCTGCTTAAAAGATCTCTGATGTGTCTTTGAAGTCTGAAGATAACATTCCAGCTCCACTCTACAGACTTGGTCATGCTTTCTCTGCCTTCCTTCTGACTTACTTTCCTCCACTCCAGTTTAGAATGCAGGATACCTTGCCTATTCACACATGGCTTCTCCATTTGGATTGTACCTATTTACTATTCAAGACTCCCCCCAGGAGCTGTCCGACCTCTGTGGGTGGCATAAATGAGGTGGTTCAGACACAACAGAAATTGATTCTCACAGTGCAGAGTCTGGGGAAGCCAGGAATGGAAGGACCAGCCAGATAAGGATCCATGAGGGATTTTGTCCAGATTAAAGACAGTGAATTTCCTGTCTCTTCAGATATCAGAAAGAGCTCTACTCTTTTTATAAGGGCAGTCATTCAATTAATGATGTCACCACTACTGTGACTTAATCACCTGCCAGAAGTCCCCGTCACACTGGGGTTCATATTCCAACATAGGCGTTTGAGAGGTACAGAATCATCCAGTGTATGTGGAACACTTACATGCATGCATACACACAGCTGATGAAATCACAAGAGAGAGCCTCAATCCTGTTTATACATTAGGACTGCCAAACATGCTCTTTAAAAATACCGATTAATAATATTGATGTGTGAGGTTCACCTTTAAAGATGTCACTATACCAAAAAGGATCTGAAGTGTGTGTGTGTGTGTGTGTGTGTGTGTGTGTGTGTGTGTGTGTGTGTGTGCCCCACCCAGGGATAGCTCTGTTCTTTCATAGTATAGAATTTCAGGTTCCCACACTATTCACCACCTCCATGGAGTTTGCCTCCTGTCCTGGTCTTTTAAACATACTAGACACTCTAAGATTTTCAGTTGACTTCAAGTTCAGTTAATCATATTTCTATTTTACTGTTCTTCATCTTAGGTTGTATTTGTCCTTCAAAGAGTTTTTCAGCTAAGCATCAATGCCCTGTTCAGTGAATGATTGATCTGCCTTTGAACTGAATGATTTTATATCCCCTTTAACTGCTGCCAAACAAACGTCTACCCTCTGGGCATGATGCTTTTGGTGTTTTCATAGCCACTCTGCAACACTTGGCTCTATCTAGGTCAAGTACAAAGATATGACAAAAGTAGTATGCTTATTATAGATATTATTTAGAAATGGCTGGAAAATGGTTATGAGTTCAATATGGTGTATCAGACACCTATACACTGTTTCTCCTTTGATAGGAAAACTGATTCAAGCAACTTGCATCTCGATAGCCTGATTATCTGTTATTGTCAGGGAAAGATTCATCCTAAATGAAGGTACTTTCTATTTAAATAAATTTTCCCCTCTTATAAATATTTCACTGGGTAGATGCTCAATACTTGGAAATAAAAAGGCTAAGACATTTCAATTTTAATTACTTTAGATGAAGCATTTCCAAATCATATTATAACTAGCTTTGCTTTATTAAATAGGCAAATGTAAATTTAAAAAACTTTTTCTAGATGGTATTAGCATTGTAATTATCAATTTTTTAACTTTTTATTGATATTTTCATAATTAGGATTTCATAATTATCCATAAACCATTATGATTCCCTTCCCCTCCCCCACATCTTTTCCCCCCTCTCAATTAGTCTCTGTTTTGTTTTGGTGTCATCATCTTTTCCTTCCATTATGTGTAGGTATTATCAGGCACTGTGAAGTCATGAACATCAAGGCCGTTTTGTGTCTGGAAGTTTGTGTTGTAAGTAGTCCTCCCCTTCCTTTGGCTTTTACAATCTTTCCACCACCTCTTCTGCAGTAGACCCTGAGCCTTGGGAAGTATGATAGAGATGTCCCAGTGCTGAACACTCCAGTGTCATTTCTTCTCAGCACTGTGGTGTCTTTTATGATATCCCAGTGGTCACCACCATCTGAAAAGAGAAGCTTTCTCTAGACAAGAGTGAGAGTAACATTATTATGTGGGCATGATCATTTTTTAAAAGTGCTTATAAGGCAGTTGGGTGGGAATAATACATGCATTTGGCCAGACAATAGCATCTGTTACTCCCCAAGGGCTCATGGCCTCCCCACCATAGGCTTTTGACTAGGTCTTCAGCACCAAGTATGTATTCTCTCCCATGGAGTGGGGCCTCCAGTCCAACTAGAGAGCAGTTGGTTTCCCCCACAATAGATGTGCCACTATTGCCCCAGTTGGCCCATTTGGCCTGGCTGGCCAGTCTTAAGGCCTGAAAGGTCCACTGCTGCTCACCACCATTGATGATTTCTCTCCCTCTCTCATAGGGCTACATGCAGCCATAGCTTTTACCAGCATTCTGTCAGCTGGTTAACAGGAAGGAGGTTTCCATCTCAGCTCCAGCTTGATTTCTCAGTGACCTGCAGCCCAAGCGTATGTGGTCTTCAGCAATAGGGTCTTACCATCTCATTCTGGTGGGCAAACAAGAGCCTTGGCAATGGCCTGTTATGTTTTGGGGGCCTCAGGAACCTCCTTGGTCAACAACTCCCTGGAAGGTATCCCATCCCTGGCATTGAAGTTTTTCTAGTATCAATTTATGGTTATTAGCTGTGTCATTATATGAGAGAGAACATATAGCATTCAGTTTTCTGGGCCTGAGTTACCCCACTTAGTACGATCCTTTCCAGATACATCTATTTCCCTGCCAATTTCACAATTTCATTTTTCTTTACAGCTGACTAGTACTCCATTGTATAAATGAACCACATCTTCATTATCCATTCATCAGTTGAGGGATATTTAGGTTGATTCAATTTCGTAGCTATTATCAATAGAGCTGCAATAAATATGGAAGAGCAAGTATCTCTAGGGTAGTGACTAGAGTCATTAGGATATATGCCAAGGAGTGGTATAGCTGGGTCATGTGGTAAATCTGTTTTCAGCTTTCTCAGGAAACTCTACACTGTTTTCCACAATGGCTGTACAAGTTTACATGCCCACCAACAGTGTAGAAGGGTTTCTGTTTTTCCACATCCACACCAGCATTTATTGTCATTTGTTTTCCTGATGGTGGCCATACTGACAGGAGTGAGATGGAATCTCAGAGTCGTTTTAGTTTGCAATTCCCTGATTTCTAAGGAGGTGGAACATGCTTTTAAATGTTTATAGGACATTTGTACTTCTTCCTTTAGAACTTGCTATTCAGTTCAGTAGCCCATTTTTTGATTGGGTTGTTTGATTTCTTATTATTTAGTTTTTTGAGTTCTTTGTAAATCCTGGATATTAATCCTTTGTCAGATGGATAGCTGGCAAACATTTTCTCCCATTGAGTAAGTTACCTCCGCTCAATTTTTATAATAAAATTGCAATGAGTCTTTTGTTTATTTATTTTGCTTTTGCTTTGGGCTACCACTTATTTAGCTAATGGCTTACCTTTTTTCTTCAGAGTGCCCAACTCTTTTCAACTCCTTCCCAATGCTTTTAAGGCTAGGACAGGTGACCAAGTCACAGAACCAATGAGAAAGAAATGCAACCCAGCAAAACATTACACCACCCTGGTTCTAATTCCATCAATGATTAGTCAATTGCATTAGCTGGAGGAGTTCCCTCGCCTGCTGTTTCTGTACCTGAAGTGAATAGTCTGAGGGTGATATCAGCAGCAAGGAGGGTTCTGATACACAGCTCCACACTGTCAGCCTGGGCAGCCTGGGGAGTTCCCCTAGATATTAAGAGACCTCAACTCAGGCTAAAATCTCAGCAGGGTCAATGGCTCTGGTGCTGGAAAGAATTTCAGGAAAAGCCAGGATACTTCAATACAGACTCAAACAAGAGAATCAAGAGAAAGAAAAGATGACTCAGAAAGAGAAAACACACCCAAGAGCATGGGTGTGGGCTCCTCTATAAGTGCAAGCTGCCAGTAAGTGTCTTAGCATTGGTCATAGAAACCATTGCAGTGACTCTCAAGTTACATCCCAAAAAGTTAAGAAACCTTTTGATTTTTTTCTTCTGTCTCTTTTTTGGTAAAATGACAGGGTGGCCCTAGAGATGTCTTGGGTAAAATTATAATCTGATAAAGTAAATCAAGGAATCACTGGGATTCCACAAGGATTTTGGTACCTGACCATTTGTTGAAAAATGTGATTTTTGGTGATGTTCACGGAAAATTGTAGGTTTACAGCTTGGGAGAAAGTCTGTAGCAGCTGTTCGTTGTGTTGGAATTCTTATTTCTTAACTGGTGAGGCTTTCATCAGACTCCCAGTTTCGGAGCTTCTTTCCCTTCTTGTGATCCATAAATTTCCCTTCGTTCTATCCTGCCCCAACATGACCTTGAAAGTTATTTTATGACTAGATACAGAAACTCCTTACCCCCAGATGGGATCTGCACACTCATCTCATCCTGGAAGATGCTTACTTCAAAGATCTGATACCTTAGCCCATTGCCATTGTCTGTCTGTCTGTCTGTCTGTCTGTCTGTCTGTCTGTCTGTCTCTAGGGGAAATATACCTGTCACGCCCCAACCCCTCCTAAACCTGGAATGAAATACCTCTCCTGGGTGCTCCCATAGGACCCTGCCTCTGGTCATGTGCTGCGTATCTGTCTATCTTCCATGAGACTGGACACAGCTGGAAGGAAAGGCTTTACCTTATGTTTCCAAAGTTCAACACAAGTCCTTGTGCGTAACTGGGAAAAGGAACAAGAGAAAAACTGAAAGAAAGAGTCCACCTTTTCACTCATTCAAGGAGCCAGTAGCAACAGACCACCACTGTGACTGATGTTTTGCGCATTTCTCTTCCTTTAGTTCCATTCCTGAATTTTTAAAAACATCTTTATTGTCAATAATTAGATACATTGTATGAGCAAATCTTGTAATGGTACACCCATTTCCCTCCTCTCTGTCCCCATCCCACTGGGGGCCCTCCTGGGTGGGCATACTGGATCTGTCATGGAGTAGGGGGTTACGAATAGCACAGGAGGCAGCCAGGTTATTTTTTTCTCCCTTGGTGTGTTGTTGCTGAGGGGAGCAATGTCTCTGGATATTCTCCCCACCATGGTTCTTACAATCATTCTGCCACCTCTTCCCTGAGTCATAGTGAGTGAGTTTTGAGTCTGCTTTATTATTGAGATCTTAGGTGTCTCTGGGCTTCTGCTTTGGATTGTCTTGGTTATTATCATTGTTGTCTGTGTTCTCTGTCTTTTCATGGGTTATCTGACTTCTCTGGTGATAGGTCTTCTGTTTATCTCGACACTTTCTCATAGGTTTCATTTGGGCCCTGTATGACAGGCCAGGGGTGGTTCATCTCCTGCCAAGATGTCAGCCATCATCCCATGTTTTATTGGTGAAATTGGGTTGTCCACAGCTCTTGCTGCCTTCTGAAAAATACAAACAGAATCTCTAGATTCTCTTCTAGAGATTGGAGAGTGAGATCAGTGTAGGTTAAATGAGACAAACATTGCAAACTTGGCAAGATTCTAATGGGTGTACCCTCTCTTTATCTCTCTGGTAGTGAGAATTTCTCCTTGGAGCCCGTGTCCATGGTCCCCATAAGATTTTGCCATGGATCCCAGTTCCAATTAAGGGTTCCTTATCACTGAATGTATTGCTTAGTTAATTAGTAAGCCATTGATTACCCTCCTTCATTCAAGGCCACTATTACACAGATGAACATTTCTTGGCTTGCTGGTCTCTTTCATATAGCAGTGTGCTCAGGGGTAGAGGGATAGCTGGGTCCATTGGTAGCTCTATATCCATCCTATTCAGAAGCCTTGACACTGTTTTCCATAGTGGTTGTACAAGTTTGCAATCCTACCAGCAGTGAATGAGGTTTTTTTTTTTTTTTTTTTTTTCCCCAATCATTGCCAGCATCTATTGTTGTTGGATTTTTTAATGATTGTCATTCTGATTGGAGTAAGGTGGATTTTCATTGTAGTTTTGATTTGCATTTCTCTGATGATTAAGGATGATGAACACTTTCTTAAATGAGAATTAGCCATTTGTGTTTCCTCCTCTGTGAATTCTCTGCTGAGATCAATTTGCCATTTTGTGAGAAGGCTGTTTGATTTTTTATTATTTAATTTTTTGAGTTCTTTGTAGATTTTAGATATTAGGCCTCTGTCTGTGCAATACCTGGCATAGATTATCTCCTATTCTAATGGTGGTCTATTGGCTTTGAGTATGATGTATTTGTTTGTACAGAAGCTATATAACTTGATGAGATCCCATTGGTTGAGAGATTGTTATACTTCCTGGGCTACTGGAGGTTTGTTTAGGAACTTTTTCCGTACTCCTAGCTCATGGAGAGTTCCTCCTATTTTTTATTCCAAGGTTTTCAGTGTTTCAGGTCATAGGCTGAGGTCTTTAGTCTGTTTAGAGTTTTGTGCACGGTGAGAGGAGTGGGTCTAGTTTCATTTTTTCACATGTGCTTAGCCAATTTGTCCAGCACTATTTGTGGAAGACATTGTCTTTTCACCAGTTGACATTGTGGACACCTTTGTGGAATATGAGGTAACTATAGTTTCTCAAGCTTAGGGCAGGGTCTTCAATTCTGTTCCATTGGTCTATCTGTCTGATTTTTGACAGTACCATGCTCTTTTTGTTATTATGACTTTGTAGTATATCTTTAGATTGGGTATGGTGATACTTCCTGGGAAGCTATTGTGATACCTTGAGAGAATAGAAGTGACCTCACCATGAGCAGAGTCCTTCTTAACGCTAAAGCATCTCCTACACCTGCCTTGACCCAGCCAAAAATCTGCTCCTTTTAGAAACAAAGGAGAAAATACCCAAATGCTCCCTTGGTTGGAATTCTGGCAATAACTACAGACCTATTCATTGTGTTGTTTTGTGAGACTTCCTCTTACTTTCTGTCTACACCTTCTGGAGGGGAAGGAAAGGTGTGGACTCTGCAGGCAATGAGACACAGCCAATCAAGTGTCAGGGAACCAATACAAGTGACCTCTTCAATTAATGCCTTTGGGAACTTGGCAGGTGGAATTCCAGTCTCTCTCTCTCTCTCTCTCTCTCTCTCTCTCTCTCTCTCTCTCTCTCTCTCTCTCTCTCTCGGTGTGTATGCTTATAAGCAGCTTAATGTTAATTGGGTGGTGTTTAGAGAATTATTTCAATTCTAATTGAGTTTTCTTCAGATATACCACTCAAAATCTGCCTTTTCACAAAAGATATAAGATTAAAACATTCTTCTTTGTCTATTAGTACAGGAGGAACAGGAAAAAGATAGTATTTTTTATAAGCAGTCAGCCAGGGACAAGGCTCAAAGAGAACATGGATGCCACCTTGCCTGCCATGACAAGACTAGAGTCATCCATGATGGTCGCAAGTGACACTCCACAGCCCCCAGCAAGCACTTCCTGCTTCTTCCTCAGCTCAGCACACCTGAGTAGGCTGGCTCCTCCAGAGTCAGCCCCTTGAGTCCATCAACAAATCAGGACTCTTCCTCATACACCTGAATCTGATAACAAGGCACATCCTCCTAATTGGATGTCTAATCCATGAATGGACCTGGCACACATATAAAACTCTCCTGTTGACCTGTTCTCTCCTGGGTTTTGGTAAGCATGGCTCTGGAGGAGAAGGGTTTCCTTTTTTCTGCTGACTTTCTAGATGTATTTTGTTACTGGATGTCTTCTTGTTTTCCTATACAGGTGAGTGATCTCTCTTTAATCTCTCAGTCCTTTACTTTCTTAGTCTTTCTGGAAGCTCTATGTGGAAGGTGACTTGGCTCTCATGGTTTGCCTTCCACTGTGTGTGTGTGTGTGTGTGTGTGTGTGTGTGTGTGTGTGTGTGTGTGTGTGTGTTTGAGTGCACAGGTGCATGTGTGTGATGTGTGTGCACGAGCACCCCCATGTGTCTTTCCAGAGGTTACTTCCCTGGAGATTTCTCTGTGATGGAGATTCTCTCCATCTCCTCTCCCCCATTCCCCTTCCCCCCCAACAAGGGAAAGAATCCCCTTCTGGCTTGAACTTTTCAGCTAGCCTTCCCGCTTTGATGGTTAAGTTTTGATGTCAACTTGACCTTTCAAGTAATCTTTGGTGGGTCTTTGAGGATGTTCATAGGAAGGCAGCCTCTCAGTAGGGGGCAGGATGTAAGGAAGCTCAGGAGAGCTAGAAGTAAATATCCTTTCCTGCGTGGGCAGTGCAGGAAGGAAATTCCATAGACTCAGAAAGCCATTAATTCTGGGATAGGGTTGCGAGACCCCACCCTAAGGCTATGTAAAGGGGAAGAAATTCTCTCTTTGGCCCTCCTGCCTGTTTGCTGTTCTGTGTGTGTATGGTGTTGGTGATGGGTTTTTCTCTCTGTTCAGACCTGTGAAAGAAGGCCAGCCTCTTTCACTGTTACAGAACTTCCCCTGGATCTGTAGCTTGAATAAATCGTTTCCTCCCATAAACTGTGCCTGGTTTGAAGATTCATCCCAGCAGGTGTGGCTGACTGTGACACCCCGTATCCTGATTCTCTCTAAAATAAATGTCATAATTCATAATTGTCCTTCTCAAGTCCGTGTTTCTCAATTCTTTGCAAATGCTGATAAAAACCCCAAAAGTTGGGGTCCACGAGCCTGAGATTCCCTTTATCTTTTTGGAATTTAATCCTTCCCTGGATCTAAAATCTTCATCATTAGCTTTTATTCTCCTTTTATGCTTCTTGCATCCTTCTGCATTGTTCAACTGTAAAGTATTTTACCTAATGGGCAGCTTAACTGCCAGATAGAAGTACATTGTTTTTGTCAAAGGATGATAAAAAAAATACCGTTTCCCTTACAAATATAAACTTGTAAATATAGATATATGAAAGTTTGGTCTTTTTCAGGTTCTCATTAATCATTGAATAGGATTTGTCATAAAAGCCAAACATGACTTAGGAAAGATTTCTTAAAACCTCACTAAATCCCTGTTGGGTACCAATGAATTCTTGGTTTCAAAATAAAAAACGCTTAAGAAGGAAAGAAAAATGTGATTTTAAAAAAAGCTCTCCTACCCGTATATTTAAAACATCAGTAATAACAAGTGTTGGAAAGACATAGCTCAAAAGTAATTTTTTTTTGCAGAAGAAAGCTCTAAGAATTCACCTGATTATTATTGCTTGTTTCTGCCATCAATTTATAAGTGATATTCCACACACTGTATCTAGAAACAAGTAACTTCCTGAATTAAAACTCGCCAATTCACTCCAAATGTTGCATTGTTTATATGTAAATGCTAAATAATGTAGTCCAGAATTGTTAGTAATACTTGATTTACATTTCTCCCCTGGGGAACAATTTACACACATTCTTTTGGCTACTCGATTGCATATTTTTCCTTGTGTCATGTGGGAGAAATTCAAGAAGAATTTGGGAATTTTGCCAAATCCACTACATTCTTGACTTGAAATATTTCAAACAAGATGAAACAGGAAAACCAGAGAAGGGCATTGTCTGAGCAGAACACCCATCTACTCCAGTGAAGATAATGCAGTAATTCCATGCCTTCTTTCAGGAGACTTGCCTAAGCTGTAAGAATGGCAACATGCTGGCTTGCTCTAGAAAATTCCTTCACAAAACAACTTTCAAGGACATTGAATAGGAGTTTCCATCCCATGGCTCAGAAATGATGTTAGTTTTTCCAGCGTAGATCTAGGGTGATGACCTGCTATCTAGTAACTTAAGGAGTGGTAGTCATGAATCGGTTTGATCCCATAACAATTCAAGCATGGTAATCCAGAGAACAGACAGAATCACTGAAGGAATTTGACTGGCTTGCTTCAGTACTCACTCATGAGCCGCAGACTGTCTTTTCCTTCCTGTTATGAGTCCAGCAATTCATTTCTAATGTCTCACAAAAGTCTCAGTCTTGATGGATCAAAGAAGGGACCTGACCCTTCACTAATCAGACCTTGGAAGCTTGAACAAGTGTTCCTGGAAGCTCTTTTTACCTTGAGGCCATCAAGGGTAATAGGATGGACAGAGCTATGGAAGAACTATTCAGAAATGACCACCTATGCTTGTTTGAAGTCTTCCCAGAATGAGTTGCTCGTGAGGGCAAAAGGACACTGAATACTGTCCAAAAAACATTAGTAAATAGGTTGGAGATTTTCTATTATATCTTCGTGATAAAAAATGTTTCATTAATAAATGGTACTGAGCCCTACTCCAAAGTAGACAGAGGCTCATACCAATTTGAAAACAGCAACAATACAGCTTTAAGCTGGTAAACGGCCCTCAGCATTGGTTACAAGGGAATGATGTGGTAAGACATGTTTTGATTTGAAGAATTACAGAAAGTTGGATGAACAGACCATTTAGAGAATTTTCAGATAATCATTTCAGATAGAGAATCGGGGCTATTATAAAATGAGACTGTTCAAGAATATTTCTTTCTTGTTCCTTTCTTGGGGGTAGGAGAGAAACCCGGTTAGATAGATTATGCATGTGCTAGAAGTAACCAAATCTATGAACAAAGAGAGACAGCCGGCAGCATGGCCCGTGCCTGGGAAAGTTCAGACTGTTTTCTCAAAGGCCAACCATTTTAAACATTAACTTAGTGAACAGCACAATGTCAGAGAACGGGAAGACTTCCAGTTGACCCTATAGTACAATCGTACATTTAGTATGACTGGGTAGGCTGCTCAGATTCATAGGGAGGTGCCAGTGAGGAATAAAGTTTTTACTATGAAATTGATAGAAAACAATCCTGTTATTGGGGGTTATAAAATGCTCCTAGAAAAATAATAGTTATCAGGGCATTTATAATAATAAAAGTATCCTCAACATGAAAAGTGACTTTAAGTACATAGATGATAGATAGATAGATAGATAGATAGATAGATAGATAGATAGATAGATAGATAGATGATAGACAGACAGACAGACAGATAGATAGATGATAGATAGATAGATAGATAGATAGATAGATAGATAGATAGATAGATCTAATACCCATTAAAATGCATTTTGGATTCATTTATTTTGGTTTTTTAGAAATAATAGAGATGCCCAAAGGCAAACATTTTGATGTTCAATGTGCTCTATAAGATCCTTAAGCATTTTCAAAGAATGAAGATGCAAGATAGCAGACCCACTGAGACATGTAAACCCTCTTAACTGGGAGATAACAACACTAACCAATGACATAAACACCTACGACTCTCATGGGTCCTGCTTTCCTGCTTCTTAAAATAGAACACCAGTAAATAAACCAAATCATAATGCTTTTCATTTGGATGTATTCCTGGGGCTTTCATGACCATGTGCCTACAAACTATGAGGAAAATATCTTGTATTCTGCAACTTCCTGTCAAGGTGGATTCTGAAATATTTGATACCCCTGACCAAGTGCTCTAAGACTCAGGAAGTTCTGGGGAGGAGGTGTTTCAGACTGATGATTAGGAGAAATACTTTGGAAAACCAGCTTGGGGCTTAGTTCCATCACTTCTTGACCCCTCAGTGGCTGTCATTATCTCCAAGATCTTGACCTCATCAACATTTTGATATGGATAATGGAGGCAAGCAAAAAAAAAATTCATCTTTCAAAGAAGACCTCAAAATGGGAGAGGATGTGTGTAAATAAATGAGTTCAGTGGAAAGGAGGAAGGAAATAGTGGACAAAAGAAGGGAATGAGAAGGGCATACGATCAAGTTACCTTATGTTCAAGTTTGAATTTTGTCAATTAAATACAATAAAGTAAAACAAAGAGAAAGAGATTTGAAATACTCAGAGATATGTCATCTGTATTGGGTTGAATTGAATAACAATCTGTCATGTCTACAATAACCAAAATTGCATTTCAGAATATACTCCAGATGTTAATTAGATGCTTGGCTGAGAGTCTAGACTGAACACTGCTGTCTACTGAAGCATTAGCTGAGAAGGGTAGACATCCAACTCAATGTGCCAGGAGGCTAAAGAAGAAAATTCTATAACCACTGCTTATCTTTGCCTGTAGATTGGGCCAATGTAGAATGGAAAGCCACAGAATTAAACGAGAACATTGTCCAGAATGTTACAAATGCATTTTGTGGTTTCATGAACTGGACACCTCAAAATATTCCAAGACCAAACAATAGGATGAAAACCAGAGCCCCTGCTGAACAATGTACAGCTTTAACAAATAGGTAATTGATGAGGCAACTTCAAGATCTGCTAACTTCATTGACATATCAGTAATTAGAATAGCAGTAAAACTTTTAGCCTGTGACAGGAAAAATCCTCTTAGCCTAAAAGTAGAAGTCCACTGATAATCTGAAGTTCAATGGCACTCATTCCAAAGATTAGATTTTCTGCAGTTCAAGACAGGCCAACTCTCATTAATGTGTTCACCTAATATTTAAATGTAGTTTTAATTGATCCTAAAGTCTATAAAGTTTTTTTCTTATTCTAAAATTCAATGATAAAAAATGTGATATTTAAATTTTACCAAGAAATGTCTTCTCTTTCAATAATTAGGAAAAATATTGCCTAATTTTTATGCATTTTTCAAGACTTCTCCTCTATCTCCATTTCCTTCATGCTTCCGTCCTTCTTTTTCTAAGCCCCCGATGAATAATTTCTACTTTGGAAAGTTGTTAGAGCCAGCAACAGTGGCTCTGTAACAAATTCTACTTCCAGGAAACAAAAGCAAGAATTCAGTAACAGCTGTAAACCACTTCTCATCCAATGCCAGCCTTCAGAATATTTCTGCTGGACTCCTGCTCATGACCACTAGCTGAGGACATCTTTGTAGCTCTTTTCATGTCAGTGACTTCATGAGCCACCATGATGACTGGCCGGGCCGCTGTGAACCTCCAGCAAGAGTTGTCCTCTCCTCTCACTGGGTGTTCTGTTCAGTAACACAATCTCCATTCGCCAAGACAGGGAAGAAACGCAACAACTGTTATACTTTAATGTCATACTTCTAGATATAAGAGATCTGTAAAGATCATAGAATTCGTGCGATTCTAGGAAAGACCAAATTTTAGAAGAGGAAAGAAACCCCATAAGGAAAGAAGGCCTAAGGTTTTAAACATGAATCTCAGTTACTAACGGATTTCTGTTTCTGAATACATTCATTTAACCTCCCTGCTTGCATTTCACCTCCCAGATTGAAGGGACTAATTCAAACCAGAGCTAATCTGAGAACCCCTCTGAGGTTAGTGCTTCTAAAATGCTTTATACTGTATTACAGGGAACTCGAGGTACCAAATGCTATTACTGTCCACCCCTGCCACATTATGAACTGACTCTCACCTTTGATAGAAAGGAGTGTAAAAGCACCCTTAAGATCCATGTCATGTCTAACTGGCTGATAGAGAACATTTTCAAAAGTAAATCTGGCCAAGCTCAGCTCTAGCACACCACAATTTTACAGTTAAACCAAAAGTAGTACAAATTCAAATTGTAGGGTGTTGAGAACTTCAACTTTGAAGTCAATCCCTTGAAAAGTCGATGGGGGTGGGAACCTTTTCCTTCTGCAAGTTAACCCTTCTGGCTTCTCTAAGCGTGTCTCCCGAGCTGGGAAACCATTGGGATAATGTTAATAATGAAAATTAGATCAGTTACTTTCTCCTTCAACCTGACAAGAAGCAGTTTATGGAAGGATAAAAGATTGAATTTAGCTTACTGTTTCAAGGAGAAATTGTGTCGTGGTGCGAAATACCTGGCAGGACAGAGTGGGAAGCCTGTATCACCTCTCAACCAGAGTCAAGAAGCAGAGGGAAAGAGAGAGAGAGGGAACAGGACATGGAGCCAGGCTATCATACCTCAAGACCCACCCACCCCCAGTGACGCACTTCCTTCAGCAATAATCTACTCCAGACATGCAAATTTGCCAAATAATTCCACCAGCTGGAGATTAAGTAGTCAAACCCATGAATTTATGGGGGACATTTTATATTCAATCCACCACAATAATTATGGCAGTTAACTTTATCTTACTTGCATGTGCTGTGGATGCATGTATGATTACTCTTGCCTGTATGAGCACACGTGTTTTTAGATGTACTTTTGTGTGTGCTAGAAGTTGACATCATGTGCCTCAAGGTCTCTCACTTGACCTCAGGGCTTGCTGATTCAAACAGTTAGATAGACAACTTACCCCAGGACACACCTCTGCATCCTGAATACCTGGCTTTCTTGTGGGTGCTGTACTTCCAACTCAAGATTCTTCAGCTTGACTGGCCTTCCTGAGAGAACTATCTCCCTTTGCAAATGGAAGGGGCCCTAAAGCAAGGAACTGGGCTGCATTGAGTAGCAGGTAACCATGGCAAAGCATTCTCCAGGCAGGAATGCAGACTTGCCACCTTGGATGTCGCCTATGGGACCCACACTGGACTTCTGCCTGCAGAACTATAAGATAATAATATTTCTGTTGTCTAAGATGCATAATTTGTGGTTGTTCACTAAGCACCTATAGAAAATGAATATGAGGAATTCAAGAAGATTCCAAAGGTTTGAGCAATGGCATGTAGAGGAAATGTCCCACGTCCAAGAGAAAAGTTTTAATTGCTGTCTTCCCAGGTGCATGGGGTAAATAGGAAACATGTCCTCTTAGGTAAAGGAGAGTGAGTGGCTACACAGGATAATGTGAAAAGTCTTAAGTGGAGAAGTTAGACAAAAAAAAAAATGAACAGTTAACAGCCTTTGCCAATGTATAATTATCTAGGAACAATTATCTGTGCCATTAATTCTGCAGTATGGATTGTTTAAGGAATATAAATTTCCTTTCTTTTCATTCTTATTTCCTACCTCTCAGACACACAATAGGAAAAAAATTGAAAAATTTTAAACTCTGACTCAGACCTTGAAGCTTGTGGAGAAGCAAGTCTAGGTGGTTAATGACCTTTTTCATTTATCTCTCCTTAAATTGCTTATTGTTATATAAAGGGTCAGATAAGCCAAACTCCCCAAAACAGAGAAAGTCAACCTTTTGTGTTCGTGTATGCCATGTGGTGTGTGTGTGTGTGTGTGTGTGTGTGTGTTTGTGTGTGTGTGTGTGTGTGTGTGTGTTTGTGTAGTGTATGCACATGTGCACACCCCAGGCACATGATCAGAAGCCAAAGAACACCTAGTGTCCTCCTCCTAGCACTGTTCTGAATTGTTTCCTAGAGATGGAGTCTCTTGCTCACTCAGAGCCAACATTTTCAGTAAGACTGGCTGACTAGCATATGCCAATGGCTCTCCAGTCTCGTCCCCCAAGGACTGGGGTTCCAGGCATGAATAGCCATGGGTTCTGGGGGTTGAATGCATGAGGAATCAGGTCCTCTCAGGCACTCCAGCGTTCTTATGAGCTGAGCCACCTCTTCAATAAGATAAATGCTCCTGTTTTTCATCCGATGTATGGGTAGTGTTTGCAAATGTACCTACAGATGTGTGCAGCTCAAACATGAGCAGAAGCCAGAGAAGAAGGCAGGGAGCCTCTCTCTTTTCCTTGCTTCTTTGAGGCAGAGTCTCTCACTGAACCTGAAGCTGCTGTTGTCAGTCAGACTGGCTGACCAGGGAGCCCCAGTGATTTTTCTAGTCTCTACTCCTCACAAGTCTGGAGTTATAAGTGTGCATGGCCATAACCAACATTAATCGTACTATTAATATTAAAAAACACTACTTTATCAAGAACACAGATTTCAAAAGCTTCCATCACTTCATTTTCTAGTTTTAAAGATAGTGGGAAAAGGATGAGGTGGAAATAATCTTTACAGATCAACTATGGAGAAACCCACTTCTCTGTATTTCTTACCTATGAGAAAAATCATCTTTTTGATTACAGGAGACATTTTTCTTTCTAAGTGAGCCTTGGTAAATCCTACCAAATATTATTTGGAACTTTTACTTTATGACCTTTACATTATTTTAAACTTTCTCTTTTTCTTCCAAAGAAATAAACAACAAAAGAGACAGAAATATATTTGAGGGGAAAGCTGAGGAAATAACAGGACATTCATAGAGTAGGGATGCCTCAGCACCATACAATCTACATAAAGCCCTTCTGTGCTGCAGGGGCATCTGAGGAAGCCACGTGTGCCTGTTGCAATGTGATTGCATCATCATTTCACCAAAGCTGAAGGGAGAGTTTTGCTCTGGATAAACTGTGGTCGCAGAAGCAAGGCTCACTTCTGATGTATTTGTGGCCAGAAGAAGAATCACACATAATTATGCATCTTTGCTGGCCACGCATGGGAGCAAATCCTGGAAATAAAGCCAACGATTCTATCAAGTTCTCCAAGTCTTCATCCATCAAATTTACCAGATCTCAAGAGTGTGAATTTGGAAGCTAAAAGAATGGAGCTTCCCCTGAAACGATTCCCTGAGGTGTGTGGGTCAACAGAGAAGAGAATCCTGCACAGTGTGTCCAGGAGCCAGGAGAGTATTTGGGTATAATGTCATAAATGAAGGACTGCTTCAATCACCCAGTACGTTGGCAAGAACTATTTTGGCACCTAGTGATTGAGTCCACAAAGGCTTAATTTAACAGTGTGTATACACAGCGTGCTGGGTGTATCTGTGCGTGTGTGTTTAGTGACCTACATACAGACTACTATTTTATAGTGGCTTCCAGCAGAGAGAGGGAAAAACAAGATTCAACTATAGAAGCTGTCTATATTTAATATTTCTGTTAGCTTTCTGTCTGCCAGTCTGGCAGAGTGGCTCAATTGGAAAAACAACATCTCTGATTGCTGAAATAGTTGCTGGCTGCATTTAGCACCCTTAATCACTGACCAACACAGAAATCTCTGTCTGCAAATCCAAGGCAAAAGAGGCCAGCCTTTGTATACCACCAAGACTTATCTGTTTGTCTTTATTTCAAAGTCCAAATGCTCATGTCCTCACTCAGTTCAATGGCATAGCAGTCCACAACATTGAACAAAAACAATGAAAACTCTATGTAAATCTTTGGGTTAACTGGTTGTCATCAGCCCCATGTCGATATAAAAGATGAATCTGTCTCCTGTTTTCTTTTTTGTTTTTCTAGGTCAAGAAAACTGTCCTTCATTTCACTTAAACTTGATTTTCACAGTAACGAGATTAAAGTAGGTTTTCTACTTGCTGATAGGCATAAAAATGACAACAAAAAAAAAATTAATGGCACCACATGGGTCTGATTACTATTTGGCCTAAAAAAATTCCAACATGTAGTGAATTTTTTTTAAAGTCCTGAAGTTAGAGGTGCCACGTTTGAAACTTGGTCTGAACTTAGCAGCTGGATGAGATTTCACAAGCCACCCACCCCTCTGAGTCACTGAATCTCAAGACATTCTGAGCTGATATGGGATTCTGGAAGAAGCTGTTGGTAATTGATGAAGTACTGTTCAAATAAAAGATCACACTGGAAACTGAAGCAGGGACATCATATCCAATGGTTCATATCAAAACCAAAGCTTAACACTGACTAAGCAAACTATTGATGAGAAAAAAATGGGCTCCTATTCCAATGGTCACCATCATTGACCCACACGTTTGTGGAGAAAAGAAAGCTGTGGTATATGGTGTGTATTTAATTAGGTCCTGAAAACTCAATAGAAACTGAATGAAAGTTTTGTTTCTAGGCAAAAAACCCTCAATATTATTTTTACCACAAATTATTCACATAAACTGCCAACTGGACTAGGTCCTTCATGCTTAACCCTTTGTCAGCCAGTGAGAGAAAGTACTTGTTAAGAGCAGGATAGAATGACCCAAGGTGCCCGTGTTCGGTGAGACTGTTGACATTTTGGGTGAGGCTTTTCTCTGGGAAGAAGAGAGGCTTCATGAGTATGGGAGGCTGATGAGGGAGAGTAACGGGGGTGAGTATGATAAAAAATTAATTATATATGGATGAATTATGTATTACATGTATGAAAACATCAAAAATATATTTAAAGGGCTGGAGAGATGGCTCAGCGATTACTACACTTGCCTGCAAAGTCTAAAGCCCCGGGTTTGATTCCCCAGTGCCCACATAAAGCCAGATTCAGAGGCTGGTGCATGCATCTGGAGTTCAATTGCTGTGGTTAGAGGCCCATTTTCTCTCTCTCTGTCTCTCTCTCTCTCTCTCTGTCCTTTTTTCTCTCATAAATAAATAAATAAATAAATAAATAAATAAATAAATAAATAAATAAATAGAACAAAGAATGGTCTTTAAAACCAGGACATCATTCTTGGACCTACTCATTTGGATTTCTCAACTGAAGACTCATGATAAAAATGTTCAGATATGCTGCATTGCTATGAGGTTAATAAAATAATTTAATGAAAGTGCCTCAGGGAGAAAAAAGAAAATTTCCAGTAAATAGTTAATATTCTTATCAACTGTGAGCTAATGTCCTGAAGTATTTTCATGTCCACCCACATTTTTGATGCCTGAAAAACCACAGGGTGAAACAGAGTACACAAACTTTACTAATCAAATATTTAGGTATGCTTGTTTTAGAATATGTACAGTATTGCAATAGGAGTTTCGCTCTTTCATCTTCCCTTGCACATTAGCTCAAGTTGGAAAACAAACTCATCCTAAATGCATTTCCCTTTTCATAGCTCATCAGGCTCCAAACCCTTTCCGTCTAATCTGGAAAATCCTCCCCGGGAGCCTCCATCTTCCCCCCCGCCACTACTCTCTGGACCTCATCGTCACTTTCTACCTTCTTGGTTTCTTGACTCGTGTCTTCAATCTCTTCGTTCTTCAACCCACAACTCACCCTGTTACCTGGAACAGTGACATAACACACGCGTCACAGAGAAGATCATCATCTTCTAGTTATGTCTCCTTAACCAAACAGTTCAGGATCCTCTCTCCAACATACAGCCTGCTTCACAAACTGACCAAGGAACCTTAGAGTCTCACAGCAAGACAATCCATCCTCACCTCCTCGCTACCATGTTGCATCTAACAATAAGCAGTGGAACATTCCAGAGATATGGGCTTCTACTTCACCAGACACCAGCTGCTGCAAGACATGTGGAGCTAACGGAGATTGGCAGAGATATTGCAAGGAAGTAATCAACCTGGATTTCCAATACCACCTGCCCTCCTTTGAGTAAATAAAAACTAGGCCAGAGCAGGGACAGATGAGAGATGCTTCTGAGGAAACTATGGCCAAGTGGCATCTTCCCTGCAAGTGGGGGTCCTACTTTCTAAGCTGTTCTGCCAAGGAAGAACTTGTTGGACCACCTCCTAGGAGAGCTGGATGTACCTCGCAGTCAGCTGCCAGCCCTGCTCAGGTGCACTAAGGGCATCTGCCTCCAGATCTCTGCCCTTCCGGAAGACAAAAAGCCAAGCAGTCACCCTGTCAAGTCAATCCCAGGGGGGTCACATGAATGCCACATGCCTTGTCTTATCAGCTGAGGCTCTCCTTTGCAGTGACACCACTCCTCCTCTGCCCAATCCTGTGTCGCCTCTTTCCTTCCACAAGCCTAGATTCCCAAAGACCCTCTGGTAAATATCTCACCTATTACACTCAGAGAAATCAGTTAGTTTCTAGCGGCATAAAACCTGCAGTGGAGTGTTCCACTCATTTTCTTTCAAACATTACCTCCTAGGCCCTAAGTTCCTTTAGGGTAGAGAGGAAGGGTAGCATGTCTTTGGGTTGCCTGTACTTGGCACAGAATGCAAACACACAAGATAACGTGAAGTTTTAAATGAACACTGAGTCTATAAAAAGATATAAACACTGAATCTATAAAAAGACATGAAAGTAAGGAACGGGAGGCTCCTCACTGTAAAAGCAAAACTGATTATTTTTTCTATTCCTCTGGAATCTTTGAGAAGAGATTGTTTCCTAAACACTCTTAACCTATTGCTCCAACTTCATTCCTCTCTGTGGAGGGGGAGTTCCTCACCTGGTCGCTGGGTAACCACACCACTCCAGAATGTTCATCTATGGTCATTAACATTCTTGGAAAGACCACGTTAGAGAAATGATCATAGCTTCTCTCCAAACCTCATTTGTCCACAGTGGAGGGAAGCTGACTTCTCAGCAGGTCATTTTGTTTAGAGGGACTGAGTTAGCTTACCTTGATTCTTGCCCTTCCTCTTGGAGTCTTCCTGTTCACAACCACAATTCTCTCCTCTGCCCCCACAGGTGGTAAACTTTATTGTGGCTGTCCTCCAGGAAGGAGATGAAGTCATTGGTCAGCACCCTAAGAGACTAGAAAGTACAGATGTCTACTTCAGGACAGAATATTAACAATTCCATTTACCAAACTCCCTCGTATTAATGATCTGTGGCTTACGAACAAAATGCCACGTTTAGCAACTTAAAACAACATGGACATGTCCTCATTGCTCTTGTGAATCAGGAATCATCTGCCTCCTTTGCTTCAAGATCTCTCGTGAGACTGTCCCCCAGCTTGCAGCCAGAGGAAAGGTTTCATCTGAAGGCTTAACTAGAGAAAACCACACTTCTGAGCTCATGTGGCCATCGGTGAGGTCAGTTTCTTGCTGTGGACTAAAGGTTTCTGTTCTTTTCTGAATCTTATCCAGAAGTTACCCTCAGTTTCTTGCTGCTGGAACATCTCTGTATAGCTGCTGTTCCCTCAATGCCAGTAAGGGAAAGAGTTAGTAGACATTTTGAGCAAATAGATGTGATAGTCAATAAATAATCACAGAAGTGACATCCTGGCACAGCTGCCAGAATCTGTTGATCAGACATAAATTCTAGGTATTTCCCACACTCAAGGAAAGAGCATTACATGGAGAGGTTCACATCATTGGGGGCCATGCCGGAAGCTTCTTCCTTCAACCTTAATGTTCACTGTCCATTATCTTTCTCAAGAATCAAAAAGATGATAGACTTACCCCTGTTGGGGCTTAAGTCTAGAAATTTCCCTACATACTTATACTTTTAGTATTCCATCCCCAGGATGCTGCACTAAATTGGGAGGTTGTGGAGCCTTTAGGTAGTGAAGTCTAGCTGGGGGAAGTAGGTAACTAGGGGTGGGCCTTTGGAAGTGATTCCAGTCCTAGTTCTAGTTTAAGTCTAGCTCTGCTTCCTGATCCAGACCAGAACTTGTGAGCAAGATTCCAGCAAATTTCCTGCCACCACAGACAGCGATGTTGCACTTTGTCTTCCCTGCCATGATGGGCTGGGAGCCCTCTGAAACTGTGAGCCAAAAATTCCTCCTCCAATTTGTTTCTATCAAGTACTTTATCACAGCAATTAGTAAACTATTACAAATCCTCATCAGTCTGGATTTGTTGCCCCTCCCCGCATTGGTTTCAATCCCTGGAGGAAAGGATGATACCAGTTGTTGAGTTTCCTTAAATAGCCAACACCCATCCCTGAGATTATTCAGCCCCATGAGGGACAACCTCTCTCAGTAGATGCAAAACCCAGGTAGACAAATGGAAAATGTACACACTGCTGTAAAATATTGTATAATAAATATGATCAATTGAGATCTCCAAATAAAATCATTATGATAATTATTGACAATAGTTAAGTAAAGTGATGTAAATATATTTTTTATTATTAAAAAAAAAACTTGTTTGCAAAAAAGCCCAGGTTGACCTTTAAGTTACTTCTTTGTGCACTTACTGAATGTGAGGCAGCAACTTACTGATGGGTCAGCCAATAGGCACCTTCCTTTCCTTGCAGAAACTTGAGAGAATAAACCCCATGTCCTGATCCAGACCAGTGATCTCATAGCCACATGCTAAGGCCAGATGTATACTTGCCATGCAATCCTCAGGAGACAGAAATATTAAAGACTCATGTGACTGGAGGGGAATGGCACTGGAGATCATGTGATAGCCAAGCCTAAACCCTATCTAGGTCACAGAGGAGCACTGAGAAGTGTGCCCCGTACTTATCACCACAAAGGTCCTGCTGGATTGAAACGCATCCAGAGGATAAGATGGACTGAGTTACACAACCCCTCCTGTGCTCAGGAAGCATTCTCGAGTGCCATGCGTAAGATGGTGACATTTACACACTGGAAAAGGGCTCCAGAGTGAAACTGGAAACAGCTAAGTGTCGCTTGGAACATTTGTATACTCTACTTTCCAAGACACTGAAATTAATAGGCTCTAATAAAACAAGAGCTAATTGTGCAGAAAGTTGAAGCCATATAAGCCCATCATAAAGGCAAATTGGTGTATCCCAAGGACTTGTTCATTGCCATAGGTATGGGATGTTTGAGAGAAATGCATTTAGGAATTTGATTCATCACTGGATTTTTTGTTTGTTTTGTTTACTTGTCATTATAATTTCAGCATTAATAACCTTAAATTCTTGGTTTTACCATTGCTATAATGCAGGTGACTGCCACATAAGAATTCTAGATAAGAAAAAAACTACTCTGTAATGGTGTTTAAGTTCTTTAGTTAAGAACACATATAAAAATGTGAGCCTCAGCCAACATTTAAAATGTAGGGCTAAATTGTACATACGTTGTTAAGCTGTGGGTATGGGTGGTGGGATAACGTGCACAAAGAGCAAAAGCTAGTCTCGTGAGAAATCTCATGGAATTTAGATTACACCATGGTTAGAAAATAGTTAAAAAAAAAAAAACCTACACCCCTGCTCTGACGAACAGTGCTGCCTTGATTAGGAGGCATATGTCCTGTCTGCAGCATTGCATGGAGTTGCATTGAGTCTAGAGTTGGACTTTTATCAATGGCTGTTTCTGAGATTTTGGAAGCTATTCTGTTCTGTGCTTCCCGACACTGGAGCCACTGGCCATGAGTAATTACTGAGCACTTGTAATGTGTTTAATGGGTTCAAGGTTCTGAATTTTAAATCTAATTTGAACAGCTATAGGTCGCTATGTTAGTCTTTACGATATGAAAGATTTGCTGCTCAAAGTAAGGACTGAGAATCAGTCACTTCCATGTTGCTCACGAAATTATCACAACTGCATTTCTTATGAAAATTCAAAACCACAGAGACAAACATAATCTGCATTTTAACATGATTCCCAGGTGATTCGCTTACATGTCAGAAGCTGAGCTGCCACTCTGAAAGAGTTCTTGAGAAAGCTGATTAGGTCATGGGTTTTATATTAGTGACTTTCCTCTGCCTGGCAAGATGCAACTGAAGAGAGGACTCACAGTTTGAAGGTCCAATCCATCATGATGGCAGAAGCAGGAGCGGTCACGCTGTGTTCACAGTCAGGAAGCAGAGAGCAACGAGTGCAGCCCTTGTTCAATCCTTTTCTTCTTTTTATTCAATCTAGAACTCCAGACCATGGAATAGCATGGTCCACAGTTTGCATGGGTTTCCCACCTCAAATAACCTAAGAAATTTCCTCACAAACATGCCAAGATAATTGTCCACTAGGTTATTCGAAATCCAATCTAGTTGATAAGCAAGATAAACCATCACAAGCCTATCCCTAAAGCACCACAATCTCCAAATAAAACCTCAGAAGTGGGGTGTGTGTGTGTGTCTGTGTGTGTGTGTGTCTGTGTGTGTGTGTGTATGTGTGTGTGTGTGTTTAGGAGGGAAACAAGAGATTATATTATTCCAAAAATTTTTCAAGAAAGATATAAAGAAGAGGAATGACTCCAGAGTTAAACCTTTGGGAGCCTTGCTAATTGTCATCTGTCTTCAACTTTCTGCAACTAATCTCTTTCTTTCTACTAGAGTTGGCTTTACCCTTAAGCTTAATAATTCTGCTGGGTGGAAGATTTTACTGAGCCTAGAAAGAGGCCTGTAAGCTATACCGGTTACTTGTGCTAGAGGCCTTGCTGATGTTGAAATTGTTTTGCCAATTCTTTCTATAATTAGAAATCAAATTTCAAAAGCATATGCCCTGGAAAGGCTATATGGCATTTGCACTTGGCTAGAGGAAACATCAGCTATCTAAGCTCTAAGTGTCTTAAGGAATAGGAGAGACAGGACATCCCTCTGGGAACTTCCAGTGGAAGAAATGACAAATAGCAGAGGTGACGGAAGAAAGAAGAATGAAAAGCTGATATTCCATGCAGCAGGATTCTGGGTTGAGAGAACAACTTGTACTATAATCAGATCCCACAGAGCATGAGCTGTCATTGAGGTAAAAAGATCCATTCTAGGACTACTTGGGGTCTGCACTGCAAAGATCCCAGTACCTTAGACTGACACACTTAGTCATTCTTCCACAGGATCATTTGCACCAACATGTTCCTTTGGTTGTGGGAATTTTTGTGTTCAATTGTTTTTCAAGTCCCAGCAGACTCCCCCCCCCCCCTTTTAGCTCTAGTATCTCACCTGGGGATTTACCTCCTACTCTGAACCCAAGCGTGTCAGGCATGACACTACTTCCTGTCAAAAATGGAAAAGATGACCAATGTTAACCAGTAACCCAGGAACAGTGATGGTTCAGAGAACTGCATATGAATTCATCATAATGAAATGGAAGTATAGAATTTTGGCTGGCTGGGACTTTTGGAGAAATGACAGTTGGATTTGAAATTATAACGCATGGAGCTTGGACAGCAATTGTGTCAGCACCTGTGTGAAAATGGATCCAAGTGAAACCCCAGTCTAGCAGTGGAAAGAAACAGAAAGGTCCCGAAGCCCTCTCTGACCAACTATCTCAAGCCTTGCCTGAAGCGGGCCTGACACAATGCAGGACATGAGGCAATAAATGGCTCCTTTTGCCTAAGAAAGCTTGGCGTCAGCTATGTGTCTCTTGGAGCCAAATGACTCCTAGAAGAGACATCTACTATCCTAAGAGAATATCTGAAGAGAACAAGACAACAGTTGCTACAGTGCAATCAAATAAAGAAACAAATGACTGGTGAGATGTTCTGAGAACATGGGGAAAAAGCTGCTCTTCTGAGGTCTGTGCCTTCCTGCATTCGTCCTCTGCCCTACACAGATTTTTTTAGATAAACATAGAAACCAGAAACAAACTTAAATAAGAAGCTCTGTAGTAAATAAAGATGTTAAAAATTAACTCTCTGTTGTTTCCCATTCATTTATGACCAAAATAATGTTTTCCAACACTTTGGCAACAAGACCCAAGATTTTAAAAAGCATCATTTAACTATCGATATTTTATAGATGAAACCTATTTTAATTTTATTACACAAAACACAGTAGAAGTTGGAGCAAATGTTTCCAGATATCTTGGCCTATTATGAAAACTTGATTTCTACATGGGAAGCTGTAAAAAGAAAAGAAATAAAGGGAGAAAGCTAAGTGGGATCCTCAAATATGCTACACATAAAATTCAAAAGTAATGAATGTGATCGCTGCATGGCACATGTGAATATGTCTGTGTCTTTTATTAATAAACTATGTTGGGAATGAAGTCTATTTCCCATAAGAACTTAGATGGTGTACAACACGTACCTAACAAACACTAATGAGTCACGAGCAGGGTTTCTGACAATGCACACTACAATACTGGGCACAGAGTGGCATGCATCTACCCTAAACCAGATGAGCCACTTGCCACCTTAAAGGAAATACCAGTCATGGTCCCAAATGCTAAGTTTCCACATCAGATATTTCCAGCATGTCATTGCTTTTTAGAGACTGTGTAAAAACGCATCTGTTCATGGATTCATGTGAACATGGATCTGTTTTCAGAGGAAGCTAAGTGTTCTGAATCAAATCAGGAATGAGAGCTGAAGCCAAAAGATGGGTGTGGGGGGAGATAGATTATCCCTTACTGCTGGCAAAGCCAATTAGCCGTATCTTTGTTTCATGGAAGCTATATAAAGAATTGGGGAGTTGAGAGTGTGGGCATCTGATATGGATGTGCAAACTCATTCTTTCTGTTGGCTCACATAAACAACATTTAGTAGAATATCCGGCAGGTGTTTTTTGGCGTCACTTACCCAAGCCATGTGAGGCAACACAATTTAATACATGCAGTGGGTTTTCTATCTTCTTTCCAAAAAAAGAAAAAAATGCAAGAACTTAATTCAAGTTGAAGCATAGACCCTCATTCATTGGACTGTTTGTTCAATTTGGAATAAATATCAAGTTCACATTTGTGAATGTCTGTCATGGACAAACGATATGCAAATTCAATTCCAAAATGAAGTTTTTTAATTGCAATTATTTTATTTCATTTAACCATTTGCAATGTATTTATTGATCTGTCTTTTCTCCTAGACTGTGAGGTCTGGGAGAACCAGGCTTTAATGGGATTAACATCGCCAGCATTGTCTACATACATTTCAGTTAAGCCTGAAAGCTGAACTGATTCTGAAATTGACATATGTTGGTTTTGATGAAGAAATATATTGAGCATTTTGGTTAATATTTTTTAAGGTGAAATAAAATTCTTCTGACCAGTGCCCATCTTATTTTATAAAACATATTTTTGGAAATTCTCTAAAGCAAAAGAACCACAGACAGAACACTCAGTATTTCCTGACTACTCGCCATAAGCTAAACAAAATACTGTGAGTCCTTCTATATTTACAGCTACTCTCTGACATATTGGCATTACCACTCAAAGATCTTGACTAAGATAACTAACGCTAAAAGGGGTTCATTAGCAACAAGGTCATATGGTCCAATGCTTGGAGTTCTGGTTCTTCATATTATTCCCCAAGCTGATATCTGCTAAATGTTGATGACAAGAAGATGAAACAGAAACCTGTCAAACCTACGTAAGCAGCACATGGGTTATGGTTTTACTATAAGTTTTGATCTTTCTAGCTTTTTGTCTTATAGTTCTAGAAATGAGATCAGCTACATAAGTCCATTGAATCCAAGGATAAGTTTGGAGAGGAGATATATGACGGAGATCTTGTATCAGGAGACTGGTTTGCTCAAGCACATTGGCACAAAACTATCAACTGAGCCGAACAATTTCCCAGTTAGCTTTCTGATGAAAAAAAAATGGCATAGGCAAAAAATGATGAGCATTCTCTTTGACAACTGGAGATGCTTGGCCGAATGGCTGATACCCTGAAAAGTCAAATAATGTGATTAATATTCATTTGGTCACATAATTTATATAATGTCTTATGTAAATGTTATAATAACTTTATTAAAGGATTCTGTATAATGTAAAATAGGAAAAATAATCCTCTAAAGAAGCAATAAACATACACAGACCATTGGACTTAAGGTTAGGCCTATTTTGATTATTTTTACAAAGAATTTATATTGACTAAAGACTTAGCAAGTAGGGTGTGAGATCAATAGATAAGATACCAGGAGGGTGGCATTATTAAAATATTTGAGAAATCTGGATCTGCTTTCCCAAAGCCTCTTTAAAAATCCGGGGGAGGAAATATATGGCTTTGTGGAACCATCTAGCTATCAGAGCAGGGAGGCAGTTAAGGTCAGATTTCAACCAACCAACAATAGATGTTCCCTCATCAAAACTAATTCCTTACCTAAAGGAAGCAAAAAACAAATGCTTCTACTCCCATCATTTTTAGATCTTGTGATATTTTCCATGACAAAGCCCCATATAAAAACAAGAAGGTAGAAATCTTACAAAGTAACCTTTTGAGACGTGAAGACTGCTTTCTAAACTAATATCTGAGGCCAGGAATTTGCAATTAAAAAGAGAATGCACAGAGCAACTATTTTAGATTATCCGTATGCCACCTAAACAGAGGAAAACAAGGTCACAGAACCAACAGTTTGAACAGTTAAAAATGATAAAGTATCCATATATTCATCTCTATAAATGCTTCTGCTTCATGTGTTGTGTTTTTATAAGGTTCATTCTTGTTCAATGATTTATTCTTCTGATAATCATAGCATCTATTTAAGGCTTGCCTACATGTTTTAGATTAAGAAACTGAGTTGTAGAAAGTTACAAATGATGGCTAATGTCCCATCATAATATGTATTATACCTGCAATAAAAACCTTTTATAATGTTCCACTGAGGTAATTTCTCACATATTTGAACATGGAAATGCTCAATTATTTCTAATTTCTTTACAGTGATTATGTGGTATAGGTAGCTTATAATTGTCCCTATATAAGCAATCCATATAAATGACTTTGTACTTGATACTATCAAAATATTTAGGCATCAGTATATAACCAAGAAATCGTAAATCTGCATGTTGCATAAATTTTCAAGCCAGTCAAAATATTTGAATCAGTAAATATGTTTAGAGTGTAAGTATATGACAGAATGTAAAGTAAACACTGAAAGTCCTGGGGTTGGAATAGAAAAATCATGTTCTTTAACACAGGCTTGATTTCAAATCAGGTGATCCTGGAAGAATCCTTTTCTTCTCCAGACTTGGCGGTGCTTGAGATATGGTCGGCCAAGGATGTTGGGAGGTTGGACCTAACAAGATGCTCTTAGGATCTTTGGGGAGATTAGAGGAATTGTCACTGGTCACATGCAATGTATTAGATCTCACAAGAGTGAAGAGAATACCACCCACTTGGAAAGCTACTGCTTTGTCTGCTTCTCTGTGGTATTGTGACAGCCCAGGGACCTTTTGGCAGAGGAAGGGAGAGACAGAGAGAAGGGTAGAGGAGATTCTTCTTCCTCTTCTTACAAGGTCATAGGACTAGGGTATTATGGTCATATTCTTATGACCTGTTAAACCTTAATTGCCTCCTAAAGACCTTCTTTAATGATACAATCACTTTGGAGGTTAGGATTTCAACACATTATTTCAAAACTTTATGAATTATGGAGGCACACAATTTTTGTCCATGAAAGGAGATGATAGTTCATTTGCTTTCTCTGTCTTTAATCTTTAATCCATTCACAAAAATCAGCCTTTAAAAAAAGACTTAATTCTTCTGATGGCATTTCCTATGTGCACTGTGGAACTTTTTATCTTGCCAGCTCTTTGTCTCTTGGAGAGAAGTGGCTTTAAAATGAGGGTCCAGGAGACAAAATGTAAATGCTTTATTCGGGGGCACCAACCTCAGCCCACACCACCTGCTGTAAATTTCATTCAATTTCTTCAACAAAAGCTTCCATTTGGAGCTAAGGCTATAGCTCTGTTGGTAGAGTACGTGTTTAGTGTTGTGGTTTGAACTTAAAATATCCCCCATGGGCTTATGTGGCAGGGTTTGAATATATGGCAGGGTTGTTTGGGAATGGTGTGGAACCTTTAGGAGGTACAGCCCTATTGGAGGAAGCAGGTCACTGGGGATGGGCTTTAAAATTCCACAGCCCAGCCCACTTAGTGTCAGCTGCCTGCTTCTTGACTGTAATGTGACCAACCAGTCTCATGGCTTCCCTAACATAATGAATGAAGTGTCCTTAAATCTATTAGACGAATTACCATTTCTTTCCTTATATCTTCCTTCCTTTGTTAAGTTGTTTCTGGTCAAGTGTTTGTTTACAGAAACAAGAAAGTCACTAATACACTTAGCATGCATGATTTCCTTGGTTCATTCCCCAGTTCCACAGAAACCAGGCTTATGCCTATAAATCCAGCACTTTGAGGCCAGCCTGGGCTCCAGAAAACAAAGACAACGATGAAAAGAAACATCTCCAATTTGGAGGGTAAGGTTGCACCTCTGGAAAATGGCTTCTATGGAGAAACAGAAGGGAAAAATGGTTTGTGTAGAACTGATTGCATAACATCGATCTTTACTCAGGCCCTTCAGCCCCCTTCTCGCTGGAATCCTTCACCCTCCCAGCCGTCTCTAAGGCCTGGCTTGCTTATGGACCACCTTCTTCTGTGAGAGTATTCAAGTCTATCACTGCTCTGCTGTTCTGGGTTCTGTATTTCATCATCCAAGACTTTTTCTGCAATATCTTGTTTGGTGAATTTTGCCCTCAACTCCATTTTTTTCCTAGTATCATACTTAATTTTTATTTTGTTACTATCATTTTTATTCTGTCTCTGGAGGCAGAAGAAATAAATCCATATACTCTGTTCATCACTGACAATAAGAAGCTTGCTTATACTTAATAACTGAGAATTTGCTTAGTCATGTATTCTGTATTTAACATTTACCAACTATCTTCTCCTAAAATGCCTTGTTCTGACAGTATAATAAGTATATTAAGTATTCATTTCATATTGTTAAGTCAGGTTGTTGCTATGGCCAGACATTGTTCTTTAGAAAAGAAAAAGCCTTCATGATTTGGGGCCTCAGAACCCCCAAAGACAACAGGCAAGAGGACCTCTGAATGCTCTACTCCCAATGAGGTAAAGATGAAGATGGAGTTTTATCTCTCACAGGGGGTCTGAGTGTCATGGTTTTCAGAAGCTCTTTCAACTCGTGGATTCTGAAAAATGCAGTTGATACCAATTGCTGACTGCTCCCTTCACCAGCTCTCCTCCTCTGCCTCATGATTATGAACCTGCTTCGTTATTTGTGGCGAGAGTCATTGTGGTAAGCCACATTGTCAACTTTTTTTATAATGTGATATAAAGGAAGCCATCCAAACAACTTATGAGTTGTTTACTTATAAAACAAAAACTTGATGGCAGGCTCTTCCTTTCCCCCATAACACCCATATCAAAGATACGATATATATAAATCAATGTAGAATTTCAGTTAAACAGACTGAATAGTGCTACACACGATACAAGTACAAGATGAGAAGTCACCAGGGCTTTACCCACCCTGGAAGCAGAGTTTCCCATGAGACTAGCCCAAGCTGCTAGTTAACTGAATTATGTGTATGTATACATAGGTGTCTGTGTGGGTGCAGGTTTGTGCATGCCACAGTGAGTGCCTCAGATCAGAGGAGAACTTTGGGCATCAGTCCTCAGATTCTACTTTGTGATAGAAGGTTTGTTGCTCAACCACTGTGGACAGAGTTGTAGCTAGCCCACAAAATTCCTGGGATTCTCCTAGCTCTGCCTCCCAACTTGCAATAGGAGTGCTGTGATTGTGACAGTTTAGGGTGACTGGGACCCCAAAAGTAAAGAGCAGGGGTGCCTTTGGACTTAATAAAAAAGCAACCTAAGCCCCTCCCTAGAGTGGGAGGTCTCCTTTACTAGAATTCAAACCTAAGCCTGGAACTGTGATTGGCCAGAACCCAGACCAATCGCTGTCTCTCTGGCTCACCTGATCCAGAGGATGTATTCACCTGGAAAAGACAACTTGCTCTCTTCCTCATGTTTGGCTGGCCAGGCAGACCGCTTGTTCTGGTAAGTCTCAGAGGGAGGGGCTTCTCCCACAAGTGTGTTTTCCTCACTAATGGTGGGTGCTCTCTGTACTTTTTCCTCTCCTCCTAATCCAATAAAGTCTCTCTTTACATTTTACCCTCTGGTCTATGAAATTAATTCTTTAACATCATAAGATCTGTGGTACTCTAAATTTGTTGGTGTGTTGAAATCAGCAAGGAACCCCAAGTTCCCCATTAAATGATGACAGATACTCACCAGTGTGTCCATCTTTACCTGGGTTTGGAGGATCTGAATTCAGGTCCTCACATTGGTATAGTAAGCACTTTTACCAACTGAGTTATCTCCCCAGCCCCCAAAACTTTTTTCTTATGCCTTAAAATATATAGCCTTATTTAACCAAATAATTGCCAACTGAAAGCTTCCATACATATATTAAAATTAAATGAATAATATGACCAACAGGGCTGAAGATGTAGATTATTGAAGCACCTGCCTAAGCATGACCAAAGCCCTGGGTTTCAGTCCCAGCACTTTTTCCCCTGCCACCCAACAATAAAAGCAGCCAACCATAGTTTCCACACTCTCAAACTGCATTCAAGCAAACCCTCAGAATCCTATAATGGCTCATACATCACAGCCACCTTTACTTACATTTGATTAGTTTAAGCAATTCTGTGACAAATCCTAACTCAATAGATAGCAAAGTGCTCTAGCCAAACCTCCAAAGCTAAACATAGGTAGAACACAGTCCTCTTACAAAGAGGGAAAGAAGAAACTAGGAACAATGACAGTCTCTCCAATGCCCAAATAAAACAGATTTTAAAGAAGTATATGCCAAGTAACTTAAGTGATTCAATTTTATTTATCTATCTTTGTCTTCTTTGTGTGAATTGGTGCTTATAACTGGAAGGATATGCACTGAAATTATTTAAGACATATGGTAAATTACTCTTTGGTGATAATATCTAACCTTTTCCTCACTCCTGTATGTAGGCCAGATAGCCAAGCATTCAGTGTGTTACTTTCTGATAATTGTGTTCCTTGACCTTTAAAATGTACATAACACATAAAAACTTGCCATAAAAGATTTCATATTAGGTAAAAATGTATCTTTAGATACAATCATAGCAACCATAATCAATTCACAAATTCCATTTATTAGAACTTCAAGCGGAAATTTCAATTCTACCATAAGAAAATGTCTTATCATAGTATAGAACTTTTATCCCCTCTTTAAATTTTATGAATGTACAGTGACTCAGCATTCACTCTTGAGTTTTCTTATTCTATAGAGGCAAAGCTACTTGCCCTTTTCTAGTAAGACTTGGTAATGAAAATGTAAATGACTGGTAACTTTCTTTCTTTCAAAATTACTCATATTAACAAAATAATATATTAGGTTGTTTGTGTTTATATAAACTATATATTAATTAAGTAAAACTTAACTAAGTGAAAATAAGTTAAATGAAAACTTTGCTTGAAATATAGAAAAATTAAAGGAAACCCCACTTTGGTAAGTATGGGGCTGATCTTTTTAAACATTATCAGATAAAGTTCCCTTAAATACTTCTCTTTTCCCATCCTGAGGTTTTTCTGTTCACATCAAAACTGACCAAATGGCTTGGCTACCATGAATTGTGTTGCAGAAAACATGAGGCTGCACATATCTCTTTGAGAAGCTGATTTCATGTCTCAGCAACTGGACCAAATGTTTGTGTACTCAGCTTTCTATTCAAAATACCTGATATATCTGCTTATAAAGAAAAAGTTGCATTTTGGCTCCTCAATTTAGTGTGTTCATTCAAGACCTATTGAGACCATTGTTTTGGGCCTAGGATGTGGCAATCCACTCAGCCAAAGAGTGATGAGCAATAAGGCAAAATGTTTCCTTCATGGTTGAGTTGTGACCCACCCACCATTACCTAAAACATCCCACAGAACCCCAACTCTTCAAAATTTCTTTCAACCTCCCAATGATACAAGGCTGGGAGCAAGACTTTAACATGTAGGCTTTGGGGGAGGACATTCTAGATTCAAATTACACCACCGGTTTATTGATAATAGTTCACATTTGTTCAATGTGTTCATGAGCAGGTGCTTTGGTGAACCAACTGCCATAGATCCTATCAGATAATATTATTCAGTAATGCAAAGAAATGATCATTAATAAGGGCCACAGCATGGATAAAACACAAAACAATTATTCATGCTGATTGTGATGGTTAGCTTTTGTTGTCAACTTGACCTTTTTAATTATCTTGGGTAGGTCTCTGAGGATGTTTACAGGAAGGCAGCCTCTCAGTAGGGTGCAAGATACAAGGAAGCTCAGGAGAGCTAGAAGTAAACATCCTTTCCTGTGTGGGCAGTGCAGGAAGGAAATTCCAGAGGCTCAGGAAGCCATTAAATCTGGGATAGAATTGCAAGACCTCACCCTAGGGCTATATAAAGTTGAAAGAATTCTCTCCTTGCCCTCCTGCCTGTTTGCTGTTCCGTGTGTATGGTATTGGTGATGGGATTCTCTCTCTGCTCAGACCTGTGAAAGAGCCTCTTTCGCTGTTATGGAACTTCCCCTCAACCTGTAGTTTCAATAAATACTTTCATCCCCCAAATTGTGCCTGGTTTGAAGATTCATCCCATCGGTGTGTGGCTGACTGATATAAAAACTTTAGGTTAAGGAAAAAAACACACACACATACACACACACACACACACACACACACACACACACACACACACACACCATGAATTCTCTTTACTTAAATTCCAAAAGCAAAAAAATTATCACTAAAAACAAGGAGATTTGATTTGGTAAGAGAGAGTAGAGACTGACAAGAAAGAGACATGATTGTCCTATTGGGGGTGAAAGAAATGTTTTCTATAGGGCTTGCTCAAATGAATAAATTGTCAAAATTTCTCCGCTTCATCTCATAAGATCTGCACCTTATGTTATGCATAAATTATGCCTCAGTATTTTATGATGGGCCATAAAAATCAATTATTCTTCTATTTCCCTTCACATATATTTTACTTAATGTCTTTATCCACTGGTACTGTACATCTATCATATTTCCCTAGTCATCTGAACAACCTCCAGACATCGTTGAGATATCTTAGATCCTCTGGGTGAAATATGAAGAGTCAACTTTTAAAAAACAAACAAACGAAAAACACCTTAAATGACATATCAGGAAAAACAAGCAAACAAAATTAGATAACGTGATTTTTCTCCAAGCTTAGTTTAAATCCAATTTTTCTTTCCTACTCTGAATACTGTTTTTAATTCCAACCCTCCTGAGACTACACATTATTAGTGATTTCCATCATTTGAGAACAAACTGAATGCTCTGTGCCTGCTTTCTCTATCATAATATTCACAGTTAGGCTACTTTTGTCTTACTTGTTTGGCAAATAGTCACCATTAGTTATGATTCAACTACAACTCACTGCTGTCCTCTATCAAAGGGACTAAGTATGGCTAAAGAAGAGATAGCATTACTTGAAGCAGGTGGCCACATTCCCAGGGGCCTTCTTGCTGAAGACAGTCATCCTGCAACTACCCTCCAGAGAATCCTCCTCAGGTTCCTCTCTCTGACTCCTGTGAAATTCCACATTGCTTCCCTTCTCTTCGCTCTTGGTTACTTTGCTCTCTATCCTATAGAATAAGAACCAGAATAGAACTTCCCCCACATTTCCAGCTACCCACCAGCATCTACACTCCACTCTGCCTTTCTACCTGTTTCACAAGATTGTGTCCCAGAACACACCTTTCCTTGCCCCACTCCAGGATATTGTTCTAATACAGATCCTTCTCTCTTTCATGCCTCATCCATTCACCCTATTTCAGTAGGTCATCAGGTCTGCATAAAGCACACTGTGACTCCTCCAATCTTAAAGAAGAATAGAATCTTGATGTTAACATCTGGAAAGCATTTGGTATTAAGATGATGTCCATTCTCCTATCTACAGCAGAGTTCTCCCATCCATGGTATAGTTCATCAAGGGGGTATTTATATTTGTCTTTTACAATTCACCATCTCTTATTTTAACTTCACTCAATCTTTTTTTTCTTTTTTTAAAATTCTTTTGATTGTCCATAATGAGTTATTTAGTGGGCCAACAATGAGTTGTTATCCCCAATTCCCTGATGCCCCCCTCCTCCATCCCCAATCAGCTGGATATCCTCTTCTGTGGGCCATCTGGATCAGTCCTTGTGGCAGGAGACCATGGATAGCCTAGTATTCAGCCTGGTTCTCCTGGCCCAAGTGTGTTGGTTTTTCAAGGTAGAGTCTCGCTCTAGCCCAGGCTGACCTGGAATTCACTATGTAGTCTCAGGATGGCCTTGAACTCACGGTGATCCTCCTACCTCTACCTCCCAAGTGCTGGGATTAAAGACGTGTGCCACCACACCAGGCTTAATCTTTTAACCTCTCCCTCAACCACCATCCCCTTAATATGTGCTTTAAAGGTCATTACTGATATGTCTGCTGTACGGTGGGGCCTTTTCATCTTCCATGTGCTCAACCTGCCTGTCTTCGTTGACAGAACCCTGTTCCCAAGGGCCATCTGCTTCCCCTCCAGCCCATCTTACTGAGATCCACTAAGACCTCCGACTCCACACTCATGTCATGGCTACTGAACACTGGAATTCCTCACTTCTTAGGCATCACTCCTCTTTCTTTCTCAATATTCACTCCTTCCTTCACTCAGTCAGTGGATGCTCACCATCCTGGCTGTCGCATACACTCCACACTGGTATATTTATCTGCATATTCGATGAGGTCATCTGGTATCACAGATACTGAAAGCTCAACACCACACACGCTGAGCAATGTGCCTCCTGACTCTGTTCAGGATGTCCTGGGGCTTCTCAATCTCTCACACCTCCTGTTGACTCCATCAGCAATCCTGTTGACTATCCCTCCAAATATCCCTCCAATCAGGCTACTTACTCCTTGCTGGCATTCCAATTCTCAAAGCATCCCATCACTTCTCTGGATAACTGAGACAGTTTCCCACCATCACCACCTGCCTTTTGAGTCTAAGGTTAGCCCAAGTGACCCTGTATAAATACATCACATTATGGCATGCTGATAAGAAGTGTGGTGTCTTCCCACCTCATCAAAAAACCAGTCTTTCCTTACAATGACCTACAAAGTTCTACATGATTTGAATTGCTTCCCATTATGGCCCCAATTCCTTGCTGCTATGTCCCCCTTAAATCATCCTGCCCTGGCCACATTTCTCTAAGGGGAGGGAGGGAAGATCTTACCAGGCATTTTCTTACCTTCAGGTCCTTTGTATTTGTTAAAAGGTATGACTCACTTCATCACCTCCTTTAAACCTCTGCCAAAATATCACCTTCTCTCTGAGATTAACTTTGCCAAAATTCTCTGATAGTATTTATCCCCTTCTTTGCTTATTTCGCTCCATAATTTCTCTTTCTAAAATGCTATATAATTTGTAAGATTAGGGGCTCCCTAAAGGTAGAATGACCTGCTTTGTTTTGTGTTGAATTCCAATTATGTAAACTACAGTGGTGGGACAAAGCAATCATTCAGTAAGTACTTTTGAATACATGAATGAGTTGGGTCTAAAGGTAATTAAACAGATAGGATGCTTGCTGTAGACCAGAATAGGTCATAGAAGTTCACACTGGTTCTAATCAAGACTCAGCCCAGCTTTAGAGCCATTTAAAGCAAATTGAACACCAATAATTATTTGTCTAGAAAGATATGTATCAAAATTTTAACAGTGGTAATAATTAGTGGAATTCTAGGAGATTTTTGTTATGTTCAAAAATATACATAAGAATATATCCACAGTATATAACATAAGAATGTTAATTTTAAAAATATTCTATTTATTTTGTATTACCCACCCCCTGTGTGTGCGTGTGTGTGTGTGTGTGTGTGTGTGTGTGTGTGTGTGTGTGTGTGTGTGTGTTGAGGTAGGATCTCCCTCTAGCTCAGGCTGACATAGAATTCACTATGTAGTCTCAGGATGGCCTTCAACACATGACAATCCTCCTATCTCTGAGCGCTGGGATTAAAGGCATGTACCATGAATAAGAATTGTTGTCTTCGCTTGGTCAAAAATTTGGAAACTGAACCTGAGCCAGCAGTTCTCATTCGAAGAAGGCATCCTAAATCTGTCATTGTTAACAAGCAAATACAGAACATTTTCCCCAGAGAGATTACTGAGAGCAGTCTCCAGGCAGTCCACTGACTCATTGATGCTTCAAAGTCCCAACACTGATCCCCTGGTCTTGGCAACTAAGATGTCTTTTAGAACTCCTCATCATTAACACCAGTCTTCAGCCCTTTCAAGACACTTTTAGACTCCTAAATTTTATCTTCTAAAATCTGACTTTTTAAAATATATTATTTGTTTATTTATTTATTTACTTATTTATTTATTTGAGAGAGAGAAAAAGAGGCAGAGAGAGAGAGAGAGACTGGGCCTCCATCTGCTGCAAAGGCATGAGCAGAGACTCATATCACCTCTTATCACATTTTGTGGCAAAAAGCAACAAGAAAGTGATCTGAGTTCTGGCAAGGGAGAGCTGACTATAACACCCCAAAGACCACTCCCAACAACACACTTTCACCAGCAAGGCTCCACACCCCAAGTTGCAACCAGCTGGGACCAAGCATTGAGAACACCTGAATTTAGGAGAGATATCAGATTCAAAACACCACAAATTTCTTGTTTCTGTTTTATCGTTACGCTTTTTGTAACAACTTACCAAAAGAAGCAGACAGACAGATGATAAACCAACATCACACATATTGAAGGCAGCACGGGAGAATGAAGAAGATCAAAGCAAGATTTTTGGGGTGCACAATAAGTATTTTCAAACATTTTCTGCAAAGGACAAGATAGCAATTATCTAGGCATTGTGACCCCTTTGGTCTCCACAAAACAACCATAGATAATATGGATATAAATAAACAGAGCTGCATTCCAACAAAACTTTATTTAAAGAAATAAGTTGTAAGCCAGACCAAGCCATTGAGTGGAGTTTTTGTGCTCCGGCCCCATGTCCTCTCTATTTGGACAATCATTGTTCTAAGGATTGACACTTATCCTTGAGTGAATAAAACCATCTATCTGTATACTTTGTACTCAAAGCAATGGAAGCAATAGAAACCATAATGACAATGTTTCAGCATTAGTAAGTTCTAAGTTGTCCTTAAATCATATCACTCTCTCTCTCAGAGTAAGTACTATAGACCATTAAGGACTAAAAAGTGGGGAAAATGAGAAAAATTCTGTTAAACAGTTCCTCAAAGCAGAATGTGAAGAGTGCACTTAACGTAAATCGATAGTCACTGCCTATGTAAAGTGGCTTCTTTGCATTTGCAAAGGGAAATATTCAAAGCAGATTTGTTTTACTTTCTACAGCTTTCTCAAATATAATTATTAAGAGTCACAAAGCTTAAACCCAAAGCCTTTGGAAAATGTATAGAAAATCATTCTTCTATATAGACAGGGCTAGGAAATAAAGTTTTGGCCATCCAGTGAAGATGTGTTCAAACTAATTTGGGTTTTGACCATGTGTTTTAGTTATTTTTCTTATTGTTGTGGCAAAATAAACCTGAAGAAAAGTGAGTGGGAGGAGAAAAGGTTTATTATTTTTGTCTCGCAGCTTGAGGATACAGTCCATCATAGACGGGGTGGCCTGGTAACAGGAGTATGAGCTAGCTGGCCACATTGTATCCATAGTCAGGAAGCAGAGAGATCATTGCTGGCACTCAGCTCTCATTCCCCCACCCCATATTTCAGTCTGTCCTAAATACCAGCCCATGAGATTGTGCCATTCATGTTGAGTCCTTTCTCTCTGAAAATGCCCTCACAGACATTCCCAGAGGCAAGTCTTTTAGATGAGTCTAAATTCCATTCAGTTAACAATGCAGATTAACCATCATTCCATGTAATACTTTTATTTCCACTGACCTTTAAGCTTTACCAGAGTATATGGGAAAGCAGAAACCAGCATGAAGGAAAATAGAACTGAGCAGATGTTGAAAACTTTTTTCAAGTTCAGTGCAACAACTTCAAGAACTAATTTTTGTGTTGTTTCATTTTGTTAATGGTAAGAAAACAGAAGCAAAGACTGGTCAACTGAAGGGTGGTTACAGTAATAATAACATCTAGCATTTACCATATGCCACATGGTTTCCAGGATGAGATCTAGACGTGCAATATATATTATGGCTCATTTAATCCCTACAGTTCAATGCTATAAATATATCCAAATCACCAGATGTGAACAACTGAAGAACAGTTATATCAGATAACTTTCCCAATCAATGTACCCACCTCATGAGGAGGATCTGGGATTTGAACTTGAAAAAAGTGGATCTCTGGCTCATGCTTTTACCCACTTCACTTTGCTACCTCTCAATTTTAAGAGATGAAAAGAGATATTTTATTATGAAAATGTTAGCTCATAAGAAAGAAAAAGAGAATGCATAAAGCTAAAAGAAGTAAATAGATTAATAAAATGATCAAAAATATGTTGTAATTTTTTAATTTATTGATTGTTGTAATTAGAAACACTGATCACATCTTATGCCGGTACCCTCACTTCCTAGCATTTCTTATCTCATATTTTGTTGAGAATCGCCATTCCAATTGAAGATGATATCTCACTGTAGTTTTGACTTGTATTTCCCTGCAGGCTAATATTAAGAAAGTTTTGAATAGTTCTGGTCATTTATATTTCTTCTCAGATGTTCTGTTCAGATTATTTGTCAATTTTAATTGCATTACTTTTTCATTGTTAATATTTTTGAGGCCTTTATTTAATCTTGGCAAAGAGAGACATTTTTAATTAAAAGAGAAGGCAAAACATTTTGGGAAAAAAAAACCAGAAAAACTATAATGGTTCATACCCATGTGTAAGAGGAGAAGTCACTGGGTGCCCAGCAAACAAGCGAAGGGCCAGAACTATGAGGAAAATGCTTTACATATCTCCTATGGAAAACTAAACTGAATCCTTGTCTCAGTTAACTTCTCACTGCTGGAAAAAACATACCTGAGGCAGGGGACCTTTAAGGGAGGAAGGGCTTATTTAAGCTTACACTTCCAGGTTACTACAGTCCATCATGGTAGGGTTGGTACAGTGGCAGGAGCTTACAGCAGATCAAGTCACATTCATTCAGCCCATGGTGAGGAAGAGAGTGATGAATTCTCATGTTCAGCCAGATCTCTCCTTTTTATAAGGTATAGGACCCCAGCCCATGGAATGAACTTTCCCACAGTTACTATGGGTCTTCCCACTCGATCTAATCAAGATAATCCCTCACAATTGATTCTAGCTTCAACCCACACAGTCCCCAAAGAGCTCACTCAAAGGATAGCTCAGGGCCCAGCAGGGGCCAGATGGCTCTGATTTATAATTGGTCCAAACAATTATTGCATGCTGACTCTAGTACAATGTGCCAATTATAAATCAATTATCTATTCATTAAGGCAATTGCTCTAGTGGCCCATTAATCAATTTCAACTTTTATAATTCCAAAGTTATAAAAAGTCTTATCCCTTCTTAAGAGATTTTTAAATATTTTTATTAATTCAGATTGATTCAATACAAATCTTTAATACTTTCTCTACTTAATATCTTGTCTATAAGACAGATTTGTTCAGAATCTCAGAAATCAGGTTACATTGTATCATTGACAATAAAATCAGGAGCATTTTTCCCTTGTGGAAAATAAAATAACAATGTGTCTGTCAATCATCTGCATCTATGATTAGATGAAGAGCATTATTTACTTTGCATCCAATTAGCTTAAACACTTTCAAGCTGCATGAAGGTTAGAGACATAATAACTCTATTCAATATTACCGTTGTTTCTTAACTTAGCACAATTCTGTGTTATTTTACACTCATAAGAATCCTATTAAATAGATTTTGTCACCGGATTTCTCATTGAATGGGGCTTGTGGGATGCTCACCCCTGCACAAGGCCACTGACTCATGACACTGCTGTATAGCTCAGGCCTTCAGACATATCTGCTCCTATGAATTCCCACTGGGATCACATCTGGGCTTTTATTCGCAACATAGGCCTCACAGCCTCGTGTCTTCACTAAGATTAAAAAGTCCTGATCCAACTTTGCTTATGACTGACAGCCCCTCACTCATCATAGTAGTTACCTTCTCATTGCTGGGACAAAACACCTAACCTTAAACAGCTTAAGAAAGCAAAGGGTGTACTTCAGCGTAGAGTCTCCAGAGGAAGCCTCATCATGGCAGGGAAAGCATAGCAGACCATCAGCTGGATAGCACATCTTCACAGAAGCAGGAAGGAAGTACTCTAAATATTAGTTTGGAGCTGGACTATATTACCCTAAAACCTGACTCCAGCAACACACCTCTTCTAGAAAAGCTCCACCTCCCAAAGACTCAACAACTTTCCCTAATTACTGCCTGCTGGAGACCAAGTAGTCAAAACACATGAACCCAGCTGGAGAGATGGCTTAGGGGTGAAGGCATTTGCCAGCAAAGCAGAAGGAACTGAGTTCAATTCCCCAGGACCCACATAAAGCCAGATGCACAAGGTGGTGCATGTGTCTGGAGTTTGTTTGCAGTGGTCAGAGGCCCTGGCATGCCCATTCTTTCTCTCTCTCTCTATCTGCCTCTTTCTCTCTCACTCTCTCTCTCATACTCTCAAATAACTAACTAAATAAATAACGCAATGTAAAACTGATATAAAAATCTGTTCCTTACTGGGAATTCAATTAAATGAATTAATTGTCCTCTAAGACAATAATAACCACACCTTCTTTTCAGATAGGAAATATTACCTTACCTTAACCTCAGCATGGTCAGCTCACCCAAGATGATGACCACCCCCCCAAGTAGCCAGACATTCATCGCTTGGAGCTGGATATTCATACAACCTAAGAAAACTTCCAAATTACCATTTTGGTCAAAGAACCTATTATTTTGATAAGTAAGTGACTAAAACAAATGGCCTTGAAGCTGAGGATAACCAGGGTGTCCTTTAGACGTCAGATTGCATCCAGGAGAGAGAAAAGGCTGAGGAAGAGGGAAGAGTCCAGGGGACAGAGTGTGTTTCTGAGCATGCTCTGTTCTGTGAAGATCCAGCCGTTACTGCTGGAGTATCTGACTCTCACAGGAGGGTGCATTGCCAAGAGACAGTAAAGAAGTCAGAGTGGTGTTGAGGCAGGAGGGGAATCATCATAGGGTATGTATGATAACTTCACCACAGCGATGGAGAAAAAGATGGACTTGTGAATAATTGCTAGCAGTTTGGACAATCAGGATAAGTGGGTTGACCCTCTATTTCTTTCCTTAAAACAAAAGAAATTCTAAATGAATCAGAACTCAAAAGCAAATACTGGTACCACAAGAATATTAGGAGACTATATGGTAAAATATTTTTATGATCTTAGAAAAAAAGCTACTTTCTGATAGAGCTCAACCAGCAAAAATGGAGAAAAAATTGAAAGGAAAACGATCATTATATTTGACTCCACGTGAGCAAAATCATCTCTGCAAACCAGGTTAATGATATAATGAAACAAATGACAAGGAAGAAAAAAGGCAATATTTAAAATGGATGTCCAGAAAAACAAATTTTTAACTACCTGTGCTAAAGCTTCCATGATTTTCTCCCAAGTTCCTGTTTAAAGATCCTTCCCACCAGCTTTCTTTGATGGCATCAGCCAGGATGCCATAAGCAAGGACCCTGCTTCCTGCTTGAAAGCCTGTCATGGCTGACCTTGCCATTGAGCCCCACTAACTCACAAATGCCTCTCTTCCTGCTCTCTGCTCTGGTTCGAATCCTCTGTCTTCAAATACAACAAATTCCTACAGAACTCGGGATTACTGTCTATGGTGTGTCCAAAGCAAGACCTCGTTCTGATGATACTCTCCAAATTACTGTGTGCTGATGCATGCAGATGACCCAGGCATGACACATTTTTTTTTCACGTTATAAACCTCTTACCTGAAGGGCTGTTTTAGGAAGCCTGGTAGTCTCTAACAAGGGCCAGCACCAAGGTTTGTTCCAGAGGATACCCAACCATGTCTGTGGGTTAGGAAACTCAGCAACAAACCATCTAAAACCATCTAGTACATGAGCACCTCTCTATGAGACAGAGGAATCTCCACACAGGCCTTTTCCAAGAGCCAAAGACAAGCTCCAGCAGAGTGGAGATGGAGAGCGGGGACAAATGATGTGTAAAACTCAACAGCTCCATTGAGATCAGAAATTCTGTTAAGAGTCTGGGGCTATGGCTTCGTGGGAAACAGTGCTTCTGACACCGTCGTGAGGGCCTGAGACCACCTGAGGTTGGTGCTCAGCAGACATGTAGAAAAGCTAGACATAGCCACGTGTAGCTGTAACCCAGT